>MJHO01000133.1:0-95000 GCA_002076135.1 Xerophyta viscosa | reverse complement strand
GCTCTTCCCTGAGTAAGGATCGCACGTCGTCCAACGTCACCCTGCGGCCGTTCAGGACACGGCTCCGCTCCTGCCCCTCGCAAGAGTTGAGCCCGCGCTCGTGAAAACACCGGGGGCTTCAACGCTGCGTTGGTTGTTTGCCCCCAGTCCCATTGGGGCTCCTCCTGCGATCGGCGGTCGTCTACGACCACGGTGGCGAACAGTTTTTGCTCGGTTCTCTGTTGGCCATTGTTTCGTGATTTCGATTCCCCACGGACGGCGCCAAAATTGAATCGAGCTGGTCCACGACGATCATAAGTGTTCGAAAGCAGAATGAATAGAGAAAAAAGCAGCAAACGAACGAAACTGCACTCAGACTTTTAACGTGGAAACCCTTGGGAAACAAGGTAAAACCCAGAGCTGTTAACCGTAATGCCAACGGTAGTTTTTCAACTAATCAGTATGAGAATGCAAGACAATCACTCAAACTTCCCAATCATCAGACTACCGAATGCTCGAATGCTAAGGCACTGAGAGTTCACCTAAGCCTGAGAGATCAAAAGTGCGGATCTTCTTCTTAACGGTGCTGTTAATGGCCTTTTTATAGGCCCGGCGCTGGTCAGCAGGCCGTTTTTGAGGGAATGTAGGATCTCCCTCCAAAGAAAGGTGGGTTTGACTAGTCGCCTCGTGTACACGTCCCGCGTCGTGGGTCCGCAACTGCCGCGAGCGTGGGGTTAATGGGTGGAGTGGCCAACCCGAGTCGGGCCTAGAGAAGTACACCGACTCGGATCTTTCGAGTGTTCTCGAGTCGAGCTGCGATGACCGGCAGACGTCGAGTCTTCGTGATATCCCGAATAAGGTCAAATGACTCGGGTATTTAGAGGTTTCCCAGTCGGGACGCCGACTCGGGTCTTCAAGTACTTCAAAGATCGGATAACCGATCCAAGGTCTACAGATACTTTCCGAATCGGGGAACCGTCCCGGGTCATTAGATAAATCCGGAAAGTCGGGAGGCGACCCGGTCTTTCGGATAATTCCCGATCGAAACGTCGTACGGGTCATCAAGAATATTACCCGAGTGGGGATACCCGATCTCGGGTCTTCTTGCATTTCTCGAGTCGGGTCATACTCGACTCTATTGGAGTTTGCGAACATAAGACTTCTGGAATTTCCAGCCCTTTCTGAAGCGACCGTGGTAAGCCCGATCTGCGCTATATCAATATATATATATATATATATAACACATTAAATACTAATCAATAAGAGTAAGAGATGTGTAGCAGGAACTGTCAAATTGTAATAATAAGCCGCCAGCTCCTCCAGAAACGCTCCTGAGATCCGCTTCTCAGTCTCACCCTTTTATTACTTTTATTTATTTTTAATAAATTAATCTATTTAAAATGATTATCCAGTTTTTTTTTTTAAAAAAAAAAGATGTGAGATTTCATTTGTTTCTCGCTTTTTTTCCTCATTTTCGATCTAAATAGCAATCACATAATTTGCTCGTAGGAGAGCTGATTGTTCATTCTGCGAATCAAATGATTGTTCTCTCTTGTAAAGTTTCTATTTAATGGGTACAGTCTATGTTGTTCCTGTGATTATGTAAGGTCTTTCCAAATTACCTTAAAATCAGAATATATTGTTTAATTTTTTTTTTTGGTACATTATATTATTTTAATTATGTTAAACTAAAATTTCTGCTTGCAGGACGTGTACAAATGATCTTGTTAGCGATGTCGTCGTAGAGATAAGAGAAACATCTTTTCGACTACACAAGGTATCACATTTTTTGGATGTACAAAAAGTTATGTAGTTCCGGTGTGATTTTATATGTTTTTTTTTGAAGAAAAATATCAATGCAGGTAAGACCAAAAACTACATATACATATATGTTCCTTACATAGATGTGAATTTATGTACAGAGCTATGTATGAAATTTTAACAATTCTTTTTTTTTAATAAGTTAAATTGGCATTCAAGTGATCTGATGTAATCGAACGGAACATTGATTTATACTGATTCATCATTGCAGTTTCCATTATTAAATAGAAGCGGCCTCCTCCGAAAGATGATAAGCGGAATCCAAAGTGAAGTTGCGGGATTCGACAAAATTTTTACTCGACTTGCTTCGAACCGCTATGATTTTAATGCAAGTCTGTCTCGTAGAGAAAATCTTCTTATACCGAATTTGGGATACGCTGTAGAAACCTTATATGATGTAGCTGCGTTCAACGAATTTAGACCATTTCATGCAAGTGGAACAATCATCAGCGAATTCTGTTGTTATGTTCTTGATTTATATTTTACGATCTTTTTTTTTCTTTTTCCTACTTCGGTCTCATCCCTGGGTCACAGACTTGGAAAGAGAGCAGCTATGCAGGCTCTTGAACTGTCAAAAGCTTTCATTAGAGGCCTGTACACATGCAGCTCAAAATGAACGGTTGCCCCTCAGAGTTGCTGTCCAAGTTCTCTTTTTTGAGCAACTCCGACTTAGAACTTCAGTCGCCGGGTGGTTCTTTGTTTCAGATAATATTGACAATTCTCATGGAAATAATCTTACAATTCCAAGAAATGATGAAGGTGGTCAGCAAATGGAGATAACTCAGGAGGAGAAGCAGCAGAAGGAGATAACAAAGTGATCGATGATGTCGAAGATATGAGAATGAAAGTTGAAGAGCTAGAGAGAGAGAGAGAGAGTGTTTTAACATGAACCAAGAGATTGAAAAGCTCGGGAAACCGCCGAGCACATGGAGCATGATGACTAAAAGGTTTCGATTTGGATCGAGATCTCAACATCGGCGTTAAAGAGTGCTATCAAGAAAGAAAGATTAAAGCAATTTGCACAGCAATCACATAGTTCAAGTCATGCATGATTTTTAGGAGTACTCGTACGTAGATAAAGCAATACCTCATAGGGTTAAAGTTCAACCACAGGCATTTTTTTTTTTTTTTTCCTTTTTTATGTCACAATATTATTTTTTTTCCACCTAAATTCGTCTCAGTGGTAGTCAATGATATCTGATTCTGAACTTTTGGTCTGATGTATATTTTGTTTGCCACATTTTGGGAAGCCACTGACAGAGAACTATCATTTGCTAAAGTTTTAGAACCATCATCAACGTGAGTAAATATTTAAAATGATTTTTTAAATAAATCATTTTGATCCAATATACTTCACTTCGAGCTTTAAATATAAAGAAAAGGGAGCTCTAGCATTCTTGCATCTCAAAGTGATCATGCAGATAATCATCCACACAGAGATAATTGCCCCCCAAGAAATTACCCAAAAAAAAAAATAAAAAAAAAGTTACAATTTAAGATAGTTGATCGAAAAAACAGAATATGTATCGCAACTTTAACAACAAATAGTGGCAGAAAGAAAAAGAACGACAATGAAAACCCCACCACGCATAATATTTTATACAGCTCATTGGAATAAAGAGAGAAGATCGTGTATATATGCATATAAGTCATCGATGACAGGATCCGTCGCTTGTTCGATGATAGACAGAGATCTCGGACAGAACATATGCAAATTAAAATGCTGCCCTCATTGCTCCCCGTGCTGCTTCACGTTTCATCTCTGCAGCTTTTCCACTCCCTCGGAAATACATGTATACTTGCTGTAAAAAGCAACGCATTCTGAATATTGTAACATGCTTTTTTCACATGTTCACACTATATATATATATATATAAAGCTATCATACAATCATATTAGTAATGTTAACATAGGTTTGATATCCAAGAACGAGACAAACCACTCTCTATTGATTGTTAGTTAATGATTGAATGAAAAAAAAAATGATAGGTAAAACCAAGGTTTCTACTTAGTTAACTAACTAACCTGGATTACCCACACGCTAAGGAGTGATTCAACGCAGAAAAGACCGAATCCAATGAAGTAGAAGATCTGCAAGCAACAAACATCAATCTCATGGTACTTGGTCAGGCTCAAAACAAGCATAAAAGTCCGTCTTCAATATAAAATATTACGAAGTTAACATCTCAGAAACTATTAGCAAATGTTCTTAGAGCAAGACAACCTACCCCAACTAATGCGTGGTCACCAATCAGATCTATTGCCGGCAGAAAACCACTGTTACACAACCAAATACAGGAACAGGTAAGTAATAATAGAAAATAATGCACCTAGCAAAATAGTCATACATCGAATCATATTTTAAATATAAGTATAACGGTATATTTTATGGTTATGTTGGATCAGCTTACACATATAACTATAAACCAGAGTTTGTTGACTCAAATCCTTATGATTGAATTGCCAACTATATGGAAGTGATAATTTAGATGTCCTTGTCCTCATTAACCTATTCTATTTCCAGTACTAGCTCGCTAAGCATCACACGGAAAGTGTCATATGAATGTTTTTTTTATACCACCTGTTCATGCATCTACGTAAGCCATTTATGTAGTATATGACTGCTTTGTTTGAATGAGTAACGCAAAAGCAGGTTACCCAACTAAATATCCGCATGATATTCCAAAACATAGAGCAAGGTTGATGGGAAACTTACGTCAAAGACTTCCCATGGAAAATGATAGGAGGAGCCACGGTTGAATAGATGCAGAAGGCAATGTGAAGCTGTGAAAGTGAAAAAATAGGAATTAAACCTCTCTGATGGTTCCTCTGAGACCAATCTAAAGTTACACTTTTTATCTAAGATACATAGGATGGCCAAACCAAGTAAAAGAGGAAAAACCACCCAAACTTCAGCGCACTCTCCGTCCTGAAGTCATAACATTATGACAATATTAGAATAAAAACTCAGGAAGAACACGACTTTAAAGTTTTATCGAGAACTAGAGTCTCAATTGGGTCAGTAACAAAAATATTTACAGAGTTTAATCTCCAATTAAGAAATAAGCATAATGGTTGCTTAAGTGAAATAGAAAATTACCTCATGGCACGATAAAGTGGTTTATACCACAGCACATAAGCTCCAGGAACACCTGAGATAAAGTAGATAATAGAAAGGAACCAAATCTTCACACCTACAAACAAAGGCATGGACATTAGCAACAAGAACCACAACTAAACTGCCAAACTTATGGTGCATCTCAGGCATCCAAGGCAACCTTCTCCCTTTATCCAAGCTGTTGTAACTGCTATTATATTCCAAAATAGGCACGCAGTCAATCCTGCACAGAATAATATTTGCAAAGGATAATGTATTGTCGGGTTAGCGTGGTTAGCATGTGAGGCTGCAGATAAAGAGTATCAAGCAACAAGCAATAATAGATTACAGCAGGATCGAGTAGGCTAAAGCTTACATCGAGAGAACAATAGTTCGAAATATTTAAGATGATAGGGCTTAGGATAAAACATCCCACATATGCAGACACATACAATGTATCCAGGTATGTTAAATATGATCCAGACATTTTATACGATCCTTGTATCATATGAAACTACAAGTACTGATTAAGATCATACATCGATCGTCATAGATGAATTGATGATCTTTGCAAAAAAAAAAAAGGAAAATACTAGTGAGTGTTAAGTTGCTCAGGCATGAGAGCCGCTGCAAGTAACGAAGGTGGGAAAAAATAAAAAATATAAAGCCTACTTACAGCCTCTTTAAACTTGCACCGTACAATGTGAGAAACAAAAACAGCATGTCAATTCTTATGTCAGCTCAGGATCCTGAAGCCTTTAACTAATACATGAAATAAACTAAGAAAAGAGAAACATGCAAAATTCAACACCCAAGACAAACATTCGTCATTCAAAATGAAGATATGACTACCCAGCAGTGAAGCAAATGCAAAGTACTGCAACTTCTGGAGGTGGATGGGTATCTCATTTGCAATATCATTGTGGATGATGGGGAAAAAAGGTGGCCAATTCTTCTCCTCGATCACAATTCCAGCTGTGACAAACATAATAGTCAAGAATCATTAAGTCTACTCCAAAGATATTATAATCAACACAATCTCACATTTTAGCTTGCACATAGATCCATACCCCTTGCTGCTGCTTCTTCCCTCCTTTTTAATTCCTGTAATGCGCAAAATGGTTAATTTTAAGTTAAATTCAGCCTCAACATCAACAAAATCACAACTAGAAGAGCCCCACGATAGAACCCAATATGGTGGCTTAGGCAAGAGAGATAAAGCAGAGTGTTAGGCCAGATCAGCAACAAGAATCCACTTCCACTAACTCATAAAGAACAGTAAAGAAAGGTTTCTCAATCAAGCAAACCATCATTTATGATACATTGCTTAAAACCGTTGGCATTTATGAAGTAATACTAATGTTTGCATGCAAAGATTCTTTTCAGAAAGTGAATAAACCTGCTCTCTTTTCTTTAGTTCTGCTTCCTTTGCCTGAAGTTCCTTCTCTTTTTTCTTCAAATCCTACAAAACCAAATACTAAAGTTAACACGCCAGTATACATTGGACTCTATTGTTCTTGACATATAGATTATCAGAATGCAGCACGCAGAAGCACACACCATTATGTTGTCAACATGCTTCAAAATAAATAACAAAATGGCAATCTGCCTTTTGCATCAAAGTGCATTATGCCATGTACCACCAACCTTTGCAGAATCGAGAGGAATATCAACTGTTGCACCACGATCACTGTAAAAATCAGCAGGTTCAGGAGGAAGAGGGGAAAGCCTGGAATTGGATGCAGGGGGGACACTCCCTGGGTTCTGCTAACATGAGAAAGCATGAGTAAACCGCATTCTGTACTTAAAATTTATAATAACACCAAACTCCTCTCAAGCGCTAAGGAACAACCAATGAATGCATAAACAACTTCATCAAGATTTTACAAGTAGAGAACTATGCACTAATAGAAGCAAAGGTTTGATCTAACAATCCACCCTTTCCTCTTTCTTTTTTCTTTTTACATAGAAAAAAAAATTCAAGGATGTCTGCTCACACCTTATTTTCATTCTATTGCCTATCTATATATAGAGTTTAGGTTTAGGATTTAGGGTCTCTCTCTATATAGAAAAGAACTTGTCCAAGCAAACAACAAGAAAGCGTAAGGGATATCATAGAATGAATCAATTTTGAAGAAGAATTTGTTGTAAGCTCCAGCTACTACTTCTTAAACATATAAACCCTATCTCTCCTATTAGCTTAAGATTTTAGTAAAGTCGGTTATCCCACACTAGTCTTATCATCTAGACATCTACCAACTTTGTCACTAAAAAATGGCGTTATCATTCACTTGATGAACTATCAACAGAACTGGTTTCTTCAAAAACCATATTGTCATTCAAATTAATTTGATGGATGCAACATTTCTACAATATTTTTCTCTTTTTTTGGGAGATAACGAAGCGAAACCTTCCGGTGCACCAAACCCTGATGTTATTGGGGATGCCGTTTTCTAATTACGATCTATCAACCCGCAATGGGCCGGGACAGCGGTCAGGAAGTAAAATCCCAGCCTGGTGTGCGTCCGTAGCTAGGCATGGAGTACTAGCGCCATACCAAGCTACCACTGAAAACTCGTTGAGAACTCGCTTGAATTGTCTATTTCCCATTTCAGGACCACTGATGGGATTCGAATCTACAACGTGTGCTTCATGAGACAGACGCCACACCGCTAGACCCATGGGCGGAGGACACTATTTATCTTTCTCACTCCAAGTTTCTCTCAGTTCATCATGCATCAGTGTAACCAGTCATTCAAGGCTGGAGAAACTAATATTGCAGAGTTAAGAGTGTGGTATGTTAATAATGTACAAGCTGCATTTAGGTAATAAACAAACTTACAGTTGTATAGAATGCGCCTCCACCATAATTCGACTGTCCAGCTGTCCTTCTGGATGCTTGGTCCTGACACACACATTTACATAATAACTTTCAGTGTCTGTACTAATAAGATTAAACTAGAGATACGAAACAAGAATCGTATATCGAAATCAAATTAGCGAGAGAAGAAGGTTTAACTTCACCGTATTACCTCCAGTTTGCAGACTGTAGCACATAAGCCATGCATATTAAATCGATTGCACAGGACCCTCCAATTTAAATTTGCATATCAGTCATGCAACCTTTTATTTATTTTTTTCTTCCATCAATAATGATGGTATTAGTTTCAGTTTTGGACATATACTCGCTTACAAGTGTATTAAATGCACATCCATCACGCACTGAGAGTCACGTCTCAATGTGACAATAATATTGGTCAGAAAGACGAAACCGGATGGTCAACAAAAAATTACAGGTTCAAAATACAAGGTCCCAGATGATCAATTTCAAGATATGTATCAACCCAAAATGAATAACTAGAAGTATCAACTCCTCAAAACGTCCATAAAACCCGACATGAACACGGATCTAGAAAGTAAGACAAGATTTTAATCATCGACAACTAAAAAGAAGATGAATCTGCATAACCTTCGAATCATCAGATCTACACTAACTAATTAAAAATACAATGGAGAGAAAGATTACCGCGAAAGGATTAACATCTTCCTCGTCGAAGGGATTGCTGTCGTATCTTCCCGCCATTTAGCTAATTTCAATCAACTGCTGCTGAATATGATGCTAACAATAGTCTATAACTGAACTACCACAAATTCGAATAATGTGATAAAGTCGATCAAAGAAGAAGAAGAATTGGATCTGTAGACTCGTGAATATGTGCGACCAAACAAAAATCAAAATGTGAGATGCAGAAGATGAGAAGATTTTCAGATCCAGACCAAGTTTTTGCGACTGCTCTCGTGAATCGGGTAAAAATGTAAAGAGAATACTATTGTTTTATTTCTTTATTTGGGGTACACGGTTTGTTTCATTGAATTATTTATTTTATTTTTTTTCATTAACGTAGAAAAGCTTTAATACGAGTACGTCAAAAATTTACTCTATATAGTATATATGTACAGTGTCCGATATAAATATACAACGAATATATATTAGATACACTAGAAATGTATCCGCAAAATTTTTTTAAAAAAAATTTAAATACGAATGTCGGACATATAAAACATAAAAAATAACACAAGTGTCCATATATATTTACTTATTTATTTTTTTCAAAATACTTTTTTTAAAAGATAGTATTAAATAGTATAGTATAGTTAATAATAAAAAGGTTATATATATATTTTTATTTTGGTTAATATAATTAAATTTTTACAAATATATAAAATATTATATATATAAATTTAATTAAATATTTAATTATTTATATTTTTGTGTGTTATCTCCCAACTATACCTATCTTTGTCGTATTTTAATATTTACATCCGTACTTCCTGAATACTATATGACTAGGTAGTTTTAAACCAATATCATGGGAGCCATCCAAGGTCCCTTTGGGAAAGGATCATAACACCATAACTATACTTGTAGATGACATACCAATCTCTACTCTAAAATGTTACATCATTAATTTGGTACACATTATTAGAAAAATTCACAAAAATGTTAATTTGTTCGTAATAGTACAGGAAGCACAACTTAATGGATGTTGTTGATCTAAGGTAATAAGATATTCTCAGCATTTGCTCGTGATTTTGTTTGGTGCTGGATTGGCTAATCGCTCGCTGCCATATCAGTTTTGATGCGAGAACAATGTTAAAACGGCCATGATGAACAGCATTATTCTGATATAGGTGGCCTCGTATTATGTTTATCGGGATGAAACGGATCAATCCACAGTTTATCTTCTTCTGTTGCTCTATTCCACCTATCCTGGAAGGTTTCGAGCTCAAACCTCGAACGTCTCCGTACCTGCAACCCAAACGAGGGCTCTTTAGCTTCATTTTCTGTGATCTTCAGGAAGAAAGTTGTTTGGAAAGAGTAATGCTGGAGCTCCCAAAATTCATCCAAAAATTCACTTTTGAATATGACATACTTTCAGTTTTAGCAGCACAAGGTCTAAGACATGCAGGAATGCATCAAATTTTTTGGATAAATTCTGGGTAAGTGATGAGACCTCTAGAGTTTTAGTTTTAGAAAATTAAACTCACCTCAGTCCGTGCATCGAAGCCTCTACTTCCATGTACCTGTTAATAGAAAGAAGACATTAGGAGTATAAATAACAATATATCAGCAGGCACTAAATTGATATATTTTCCTCATAAATGTAATGTTTATTTCAAGACCTGTGGTGAATCCCTTGCAGATTTTTTAGATGAATGAAGATGATTCTGTTGTACCTAATGCACGGAACATACGAAGATAAAAGCAACAAACACTCAGATTACAGAGGCATTAGTTGCAACATGAGGAATTTTGAATCCATTTAAGAATATTTGTATAACGGGACCAATAAGAGAGTGTTTATTCCTTCTCATTTAAGTCTATCGCATTTACATGATCTTCTCAGGCATATAACTGGACGTGTCAATCACACAGCCTTTTGGTGAATTTATTTTTTTATTTTTGTGAGAAGGTAAATTTAGAATTTTTAAAATGCTAGAGCTTCAAAAGCTTCTCCTACAATTTCTCTGAAAATTGTAATGCCACCATGCATGAAGTGAACTTTGTACTGCCCGAAAGTGAACTTAATTGATTTATGGGAAAAGACTAGGGAGATCCGGCATTGCTAAAGAAAATTGGAATAATTTCTGATTCCAATTCACCGTTATTTACGTTTGTTTGTAGGCTAAATGATATGATGCAAAACCTCAACCATTGATAGATATACCTTCCCCGATGAAGATCCCCCCAATGTTTGTATTCCTCTGTGGATGATATATTCACTGTCTACAACTCCTACCTTCTTCAGTCGATCACCCTACAACATAATCATAGGTTACCAACCACCATGGTTTAACAATAATTGGTGAGCAACGCCAAAAAAAATATACTAGTTGGAAGATCTCCCGCACATCTTTCAAATAATAAGTCCCGCCGTACCTTTAAACCATGTTTAACTCGCTTTTAGAGTTTTCTTTAGAGTTAAATTTAGAGGTATAAAGCATTTCTCATATCTACCTGCTGAAGTATTGCTCTCAAGCTGATCGTGAACTTGATCCTATTTTAGAGTGAAAGACTAACCTGAGCACAGTACCCAAGTTTCATATCGAGTCCCCAACCATGAATCAGATCATTCTGTCCATGATAAAAAAACCAAGTTAGCTGGAAGTAACATAAACCAGAAAACCCAGAATAACATGACCATAATTTATAGTCAAACAAGTTTACACATACAAACTAAAAGATTTGACAATATTCCCTAAGCTAATCTGTTTTACAAATTTTATAGAGCTACCAACTAGACTTCTATTAGGCTATTTGTACAGAGTAGAGGTGTCAAATGAATGTTGAGCACAGATGACGGGCTTCATACACCTGTCATAACTGTGGCTGGTGTCCTCAATCAAGTTCGCTAAGAACAGATATTTCGATAAAAAAGGAAGGGTCAAAACTGATGAATACTTCCCAAAAAAGAAGAGAAAGATGAAGAAGAAGAAGAATTAACCTGAATAAGGTGCCAAACACAGCGCCAAGCAGATCTTGAAAATACTGGAGCCATGCCCTCCACCCATCTATAAGAAATAAGCCAAGGATTTGATGAGGAGAAGCTTCAAGATAATACAAACAATCTAGGGGGGTCAGGAGGGAGAGAGAGAGAGAGAGAGAGAGAGATAGAGAGAGGATTACCCAGCACATGGGGGCTCATCAGTAGCAGTCGAACACTTCCCACCTCCTCGACTCTCATAAACTCTCCTACATGAATACAACAAAGAAAGTAAGGTCAATAAATGTCTCTTAATTTTGCTCTCTTCCAATGTGTTATTCTAGTGATTGAGAAAAAAAAATGCAAGAATAACGTGTTTACCTGTGAAACTTCGCTTTCCTTCTGCGGGCAGTTATTCTATGATGTACTTCAGAAAGATTAGGGTCAAGTGCTGGCTGCGATATCTCAAGTCCTTCAGACTTCACAATTTTCAGATACCTAGAATACAAAATACTATCACAATGACACAAGGGATTTGAACAACAAAGATCAGTTAGCATGCAAAAGTTTTCACAGAGAATGCTTTGTACCTCTAACTAGAACAGTGAAGAAGTAATATATGGTGAAGATAATTCTCAGCTCACTCTAGGGATCTTTTGTATGTAAGTTCAAATTCAGAAGCATCCGCCACTACCCATGTAGAGAAATGCTTAGGCGAATAACTAGAGCTGTATGCTACTAATCGGATATGTTTTCAAGACAACTGAAAGACCTTTACATATGTCTCCAAGGAAAATCATCATGCAACTCCATCCAGCTACCATAATAGAACTATATATTGTTTTGACATTCTAATAATTAAGGTGAATCTTTGAACAATCTAGAAAATATATACTAGTATGCTTGTGCATTTTCTTTTTTCATTTGAAAAAACATTGTTCCCATTTATTGTTAGTTGGAGTAACAAGCCATAGACCAAACCAAAGAATACCTTCCAGGATTGAAGTTATCAACGTCCAAATCTTCATCCCACAGAAATATATAGTCGTATATTGACACGACATCTGGATGTAGGAAGCGCTTTGCATACCACCTGCATATAAATGATATATAACAACAGGTATAATTAAATACAATCAAATTGTAGCTTGTTCTATAAATTAATTACTAAGTTTCCCAATTGATCCTATTGTAATTTATAAGGGGCCAAGGATAATTAGTATACCCAAAAGGATTACCATTTTGTTTGGTTTTGAGCTGCTATATGGATTGCCATACTGTTCCAATCAAGATCATGCCAACCATTCACATTTCCATCATAATGAAACAAGATAACTGAATAATTTTCCAATGAAAACTGAACAGCCATAAAATGAACGAGTCAAACACAACGGACTGCTTCAGGCATTGGAAAGATGTTATGAGACACATGTAAAAGGAATATTCAAAGTTGGACATCACCTTCTTAACAATGGCATCTACAGTTTTCTTCTGATTGATACCTACAGGAATCGCAAGTAGGTTCCTATTAGTCTGATCATCCTGCAATTTATGAAACCATGACCCCATAAATCATCTTTTATCCATATATATATTCGTTAATAAAATAGTATAAAGGAAAAGTATCATTTTGGAGAAACAGGTGTGTCACCATAACAACCTCTTATAGGATGCATCAAGTTATGGTCAACACACACGGCCATCTAGGTGTTCCTCCAAAATTCAAAGATTGATGATAGAAATGCATAGGCATGTCAGAATTGGATCATGATCCTAAATTTTCTGAATGATACTAACCTTCGATTTGGTGTCTTTTGTGGACCATAAAGGTTTCAATTCCATGTCTGAATTTCTATGCACTATACCTTGTGGTAGGAAACCAACGGTGGTAATATCAGATTCCTGAAGATTACATAAATATCTGAATTAAAGGGTACAAAGGTACAAAAGAAGCATGCGCACCCAACTAAAGTAGATCTATAGAGAAAACAATAACAATAATAAGAGAATGTTATAAACTGCACCAGTTAATCCATTCATGGTAAAGATTTTACCTTCATTGACTCAAAGGGACGGGTTCTTGTCTCAATCTGCACATTTTCAGCAATAATTTTCACAGCCAAATTGTAATTTACAAACAAGCTTTTCTGAAGCTCTACATAGCAAGTCAAATCATGGTGTTTTTTACCTCTGTGTGTTCATATTGGAAGTTTGTCAACTTATATACAATGTAGAACGTACACAAGCATAGAAGTATGAGATGTGACCTAGTCTTCATGTCACACCTGGTTTGCCTGATCATTTGCATTCGTGCAATCTTAAAATCTTAACCAATATAAACAATAAGCTACTTGAGGAAATAAAAAGAAATCAAATGACAGAAAGACTAACCTTGTCCCATAACAACCTTTAAGTAGTTTTTGGAAAAACGAAACTGCAGCGATTATCGTTGATGAAACATTAATGTCATTATATCCTGCTTGGAGAAGGGAGCACAGTACTTTAATATTACTCAAATTTCACCAGAATACCAGTCAAAGTTCATTTTCATAATGGCACAATTCAGTCGCCAGAAGCACAAATTAAATTCATTTGTGGCTTTTCAGGAGAAAATTAACACAAAATTTGGGAGCTCTAGCATTAAAAAAGAAAAGTAAAGAAAAGATGCTGATGACCAAAGTCATTTGAATACTGTGGTTTTATATTCACGCGTTAGATGCATACATGCAGAGCATTAGACATTTTAGCTAAAGAAATATTCGAAAAGTATGAAAATTCATTCATTTATCAGAATATAATAAACGAAAAATCATGTGCATCCACCGCAAGATTCTAAATGTCCATTTGGATTAAGAGTACTCATGAACAAAAAAAAAAAAATTCTCTCTCTAAAAATAACCTTTAAGCCTAATCAAGTAATGGAAGCTTACAAAACCTTTACATAATCAGAAATTGATTAAAAAAAATCCAAACAAACAAGATAAATATTCGAAACGCAAATCCACCAGCCTAAAAATGACTATTTTTTTACTTTTCTCTTAAGAAAAAATTTTGCCGCCACCTTAACAAAAAAGAAAGAATCGACCACATTACCTCAAGTAATAACATATATGACTCTTCAATAAAATTAACAAAATTTTAAAAAAGAAAGGGAGAGAGACAGAGAGATAGAGAGAGAGAAGGGTCACGATCACCTGTGGTTGGCGAGGGCGCAAGAGGAGGAGGAGTGAGAAAGCTTTGATGTTCAACAATGGCGGAGTAGAAGATCCATATACAAATGAAAATTTTATATATGACATAAGGAAGAAGAGAGAAGAGAGAGAGAGAGAGAGAGAGAGAGACGGGAAAGCACCCGCGCTCCCGCCGCGGCAGGTGGCGCTTCCTCCCCCAGCTCTGCCTCTGCCTTTAAATTTCTTATTTTACAATAATAGTATTATCCGTATTAATTAATATTCTGAGTATATCTAATTAAAACATATTCACACATTCATAAAATAATAAGATATAGTGGCACCCCCAATTATATGCATATTTTTCGGGCATGCATATATACAAGTTGCCTAAAGTAAACTTTTTTTTTTCTTTTTCAGGACCCACAAGCCAATACCCGCGGTCGACCCTCCGCCCGTAGTCTGGATAAATCCGCCGCACACTCCATTGTGGCGAAGCCGACCTCCCATACGCGCATGAAGGTGAAGGACCTGTCATGGGGAACACATATCTTAAAGGTCTAACAAAATCATTATCTGATGTTATAAAGTTTGCTCACAGTTTGTATTAATAAAATCAAGAACTATATATATATATATATATATATATATATGATGATTAACTCTTGTGATGTCGTTATATTCCTCGGACGGAACCCACCAGCGTCGTCGGATTCTTAGGCCCGGCCGGCTAACACATAAAAAAGATTATATTTATTTTCTCTCTCTGTCTATATATTTATTTATTTATTTTTGCTGCATATTGAACTTCCGAACTATCGATGAGTTGCGATCCCTGTAGCTCCCTCGAAAATTAATTTATTGCCATATTTTTCTAAAATTTATCATAAAAATTAATTTTTTTTCCTTAAAATTCTGATAATGATCTAATAAATCAGAGAAGCTATAGTTTAAAATATTTTTTAAAAATACGGACTTCAGCTGTCCATAGATTTAAGCTAGAAATTATATATATATAACAAGAATCAGATGTAAAGTAGGTGTAAAGCAGCGATTGATTGCACAGCAGTTGACCTGCTCTCATACTTTCTGCGGCTTTATTTGCAGAGTTACACTTGGTATGCTTGGCTGCCTCATATCAGCATAAGCATCTTAATCGACTTCTCACCATAATAGGCCTTTGACAAAAGCTTCACGAGTTACTTACAGGAATACAGCATTAGTCAATTTCATTCACCGAAAGAAAACGATGACTTGAAATCATTTTCCAAAAAAGGTAGCATATGAACAATGACTTCTACTTACTGCAGAAAAGAAAGAAAGAGTTTGAAAAAAAAAAAAAAAGATAATGCAGTAAAATGGATTAAAATCTGATTTCATTGCCTTCCTAGCTGAAAATGGGCCTAAGAGATCACTCGTGTTACAAAAGGAATTTATCAAAAGAATCCTCGGAAGAAGAAAAGATAGGCACATCACATGTTCACCTGCATGTCAGGACACCTTTAGAATCCTCAGTGTTAGTATATTTGCAAGGGATACAGCAATTCATCCAATCAACTTTCCCTTTTTCTTTTGACTAAAGAGAATATGATGATTCCAAAATCCAACATAAATGCATGCACATGCATCTGTGATTCGACGAACTTGTGCCAAAACAAACTACCCGAAAAAAAAAAAAAAAAAAATAGAAAATATCATTTGGCGACTCGATCTTTGTTAAATTTCATAGTTGATGAATACATCGATTTGAAAGTTGAAAGTTGTAAGGATACAACACATGATGCTACACAATCTACATTCGAAGAGGTTTTAATTGTTGTTAGCTCAGTCGTAAGCCGCAAAGTTCTAATTGAACCTCCTTTCAACACTTCCTAAACTCACTGCTTCAAATTTCTCGGTGAAAAATGCTAAATGACCAAAGTTTGAACCAAAACAGCCGAAAAACACATTCCAAAATGCCTAGGATGTGTGGGAAAAAGGTATCATCCTGTGGGCCGAGATTTGGGATGCGTTTTCGATGTTTTGGGGTCCGGCACTTCAGGCCATCAAGCGCGCCAGGTAGAAACTAAGCATCAAACTCGTCTGGTGGCCACGTTCGTTCTCCTGGAATGAGATTCTTCTACCATGCGACTAAGATCCTGGACTACCTCTGACATTGGGGGCCTGAACTCTGCTGCTTGCTGCATATTATTACAAGACAAAAGTTATTTTTCTTTTTTTGGGAAAGAAAGATATTAAAGATGGGCACAGACGACATCACTTTTGAACCTGTCGGTGCAATAATTTCCAAACCACCGAACTTTTTTTTTTAATATCTATTTGAAGGTACAAAGAATTTATTTGTAGAAAACATTAGCAAGTAACTAAAAGATGTCGAGCATGTAATTGTTTAGCAGAGTGAAATTTTCACTTTGAAGTTGGTAACTTTGCAAGTTCAACGAGAATTTTGTTCTTCCAAAGCACCAGAAAAGATTTACCTGAATACATCGGCTAATAACATCTGCAAATCGAGATAATGATTTCTCCGGAAATCTCCCTGCGATAAAAGGATCCACCATTCTCGATAATGCATTAATATCGTGAAGCTGAGAACTGACCCATCTTACTAAATACTGCTCATGACGAGGCCGCGAGCTGAATGTGTTTTCACAGAAAAAAACAAATTATTATATTTACAAAATGACCTTTACATGCTCAGTAGACTTTTAACGATAATCTTATACCTGTCATAGGGTTTGCGTCCTGTAAGAAGTTCTAACATGACAACCCCAAAGCTATAGACATCACTTCTCTCTGAGTATGTTCCAGACTCATTGACTTCTGGGGCCTCGTAGTTGTACAATGATCGGATCCGACCAGATAACTGAGCAGAAAAAAAAAAAAACTTCAACTATTTGTGAGGGTAAACCAAAAAAAAACTATGAAAAACCAAGGAAAAGCAATAAAATAATAACATCATAGCATTAAACCAGAAAGCTCGCTTAGTAGTATATTTTAACAATTTAATGAATTAAATTGTTAGAATTTGATGTCAAATTCTTTTACATATGGTGTAAAATACGATATACAACAACATCAACAACCGGCCAATAATAAATCCCGCCTGAGTGTGGTTAGGTAAGATGTATGCAGCTAACCACAGAGGAGGTTGTTTCTGTATGACCTAGGCCTAGCTAGAACATACGATATAAGACAAATAATGTTTTACCTGTGAGGCAGAAATTGACGATTTCAGCGCCGTCAACCCACACTCAAATACACGTACATCAAGCTTCTCATCAACAAGAACATTTGCAGACTCAAAATGCTGATGAATGACAGGCGGATCACAATGCTCATGGAGATACCTTAATTACAATGTTTTTAAGTACAACAAGTTAGCTTTAGCACTTCGGGATTTCAACAAGATAAATTCTTTGTACCTCTAACTACACCTCTAAAAGAAACTCTAAAATGATATCACAGCATTTTAATAAATTGCGAGGATATCACAGCATTTTAGAGTTTGTTAACTTTGTTTAGAGGTGTATTTTGATGTCCGTAGACAGCAACTGGAATAGAGCTTACTCTAGGGCTCTTGCAGCAGAGAGGGCTACACGAAGTCTAGCATTCCATGATAACTTCCTTGTAAGTTCATCTTCAAAATGGAGTAGATCATTTAAAGACTTCATACTGTGGTGATTGTAAACAAGCAGCCTTTGATCAAACTCAGAACAGTATCCCACAAGCTCAACAATATTAGGGTGACGAAGTTCTGAGATGCTCAAAACTAACTCAAAAAATTCATCCACGGGTAACTTTGAGTTTGCATTGTCAAGCTTCAGAACTGTCAACAGCTGAATAATAAGAATAACAGTCAGATCCAGAATAAAACTTATAGTTTTTCAAATAATTAATTTTTTCCTTACTGCTTTTTTCAAATAATTAATTTTTCCTTACTGCGTTTTTCAAATAATTAATTTTTCCTTACTGCGTTTTTCAAATAATTAATTTTTCCTTACTGCCGTCACGGAAGTGCATAAATGGAATTCAACACTTACACACAAAACCTAAACAGGTCGAACAATTGATATTTCTTTTAAATAAAAGAAGAAAAATTCAAGAAGAAACATCATGCTCATGAATTTATAAAGAAGAACAATTGATAGTTTCAGCAGAATATTGTCAGGTTTTCTTTCTACCAAACGTTCATGAATCCATAAAGAAGTTCCACATAGGGCTAACAATTTATAAAGAAGTTCCAAACGTTCATTTTGCTATCAATTTCTCCAATCTTTGGTAATTTATATACAATGATTACACCTTGCTAACACCTACTAGGGAAAAAATGATTTCAATGGCACGTGGCTGTGATGAATTAGGGCTAAACATCATGCCTGATGAAATCCAGTTTATGAAGAATCTCTTCTGAGCCTGAGTCTTTCGAAGGAATTATGCATATACGTACGAAACCAACTCTTTTCTTCTAGTCAAGCTTCTTTTAAAGGAATAATGCATAAATGTAAGGAAAACAACTTTTTATCTTAGCAAAAGACTTCAATGATGGAAGAAATCAATCTTCCAAATCTTGGGCAAGATTAAGAAGATATCCTACCTTCCTGTTAAAGCCTCCAGACTATAACGCAACATGATAATAGCTCTTTTGATAGGATAAACAAACCGGCAGGATAAACTCTATGTTTTAAAATCAATATGATTGTGAGTCATTAAGACCCAAAAAAAAAGTTGAGATCTTTCGTCAAAAGATTGCAGTTTCGAAAAGCATGAAACTTTGTGTGTAGTCTAAACACACCACGAGAAACCCAGCTTATCTATGACTATATAACTTTATGGCCATTTCAAGTTCAATAAGGTAGACGAAAAGGCTTATGCTATTTATGTACCTGTATCACTTGAACTGAGTTGAAACAACTTAAGAACGAAAAACAAAATCCTTACCTTTCCGTCTGGTAGCTCTGCCAAATATAACTTGCCCAATCTGCTATCACGGATATGATTTTCCTCTCTAAAACTGTGTGTGTACTGCTGAAGCGATGCAACTGAGAAGCATGCCACCGGAGGGTTTATCCTTTCAGTTTCAGAGATTTTTGAAGTACTTTCAATAGGAGCAACAACGGAGTATACATTGGCTCCATCAACAGGGGGGTTTCTATCTTCAGGTGATGAGCTTCTAGAATTATCTTCATTAGGGATTTTAGGCTTCACTATTACTCTTTCAACAGGTACTGGGATTACAGTAGCATCTACGTCCAACATGTTTATATGGTGTTCATCTTTTTGTTTCTCAGAATATTCTTTTCGAACTGCAAAGAAGTATGTCATCATAATCATGCTGTAAAGTATCCGAATTCACAGAAATCAAAATAGAGGATGCGGCTCACAATTCTTACTTCCCAATGTCTTATTAATTCCAATCTTTTGATGTTGTGCACCTTCAATTAAAGATCCTGGAAGGTGGAGGAAAAATATCTCAAATATAACTACAAAAGAAAGTAATTTAAAATGTCGTTACCTTTCTTTGCTCCATCTTTTGGAATGACAAACTGATCACTCCTCTGGGATTCCTCGAGTCTATCATAAACCCTCTCATTGCGCCTCATGAAGTAATCATCATTATTTGATTTCCTTTCTTGGTACTTTGATATGAAAAAGATAACTAGCAGCAAAAGTATAATAAACCCAATCACTCCAGCGATTACAATTCCAACAATTCTCATGGTTGAGAAACTTCTCTTTGAATTCGATGAGCTTGAAGTGCTTTCAGAAGCTGAAGATCCATTAGAGGAGTTCCCTGGCTTATCTTCAGGAACGGATGATCCGCCATTATGAGGCAATGATGGGGGTGAACCGAGTGATGATGGTGGTGGATGTGGTGAAGATGATGGCGATGCTGTTGGGGCAATGGTTGTATTAAACGGGTTACCATCTTTTCTGCGAAGAATATTCAGTACCTTCTTAAGTATTCAGAAAAGAAATATACCACTGTGAATATTAGCCTATTTGTAAAATATATATGCTTTAAATAATGTAAAACAAGCAAGAAAGCAAAAACATGTTAAGAAAGTATGGTTTAAAAACACGCTTTACGCTTACCTGAAATTTGGAATAGCGAACAAGTTTGGAGGAATTGGTCCTGAAAATAGATTATTTTCAATATTCCTGTTTAATTCCAAAAATAAAACAAATAATTAGAAAAGTAACAGAAAAAAAAAAAACTAGATATCATAAAGTCACTAGTGAATACATAGTAAAATTTGCAGTCTCAAATGACTAGCATGAAGTGGAAAAAAAAAATTTTTTAATAAAAATATTAAAGATCAATAACAAACTTCTATTTGATGCACATGCAAATTTCTGTTTGATGTGCATGAAGGGCAACCAAGCATTTCAACTAATATTTTGCCAAATGTTTCTTGATAAGTTAAACATATTGATTCAAGAGTCAAATAAAATAACAGATATTGATCCAACATAATTACGCAAAGAACCTATGAAAATCCTTAAATGCAGAAATTCTAGAATCCTACTGGAAATAGATTAGGCCTCGGTATGGCTAAATTGTATTCACCTCCATTGAGCTAGTGTTGCAACAGGAGGCAGAAGCTAATATGTAGCCCTACATGCGGAATACATAAGTGCAGCTGCACCAGAAACATGGATAATCAAGACTAAATTTCTTTTTTTTTGTTTTTTGGGTTGGGGGGGGGGGATCTGGTTTTTCTCCAGAGCAAGGCACTGCCTGAAACACACCACTAGACTAACACAATGGGTGAACCCACATTTTGTAAAGCTGGCGACACTGGTAAAGCCACGCCAGTCGCTTTTGCGAACAGAGCCCCAAAGCGCGAATGAACTTGGAGCGCCACCACCATGGGCGAACACCCTTACCAATCGAGCTACCCCATGGGGCCCACTAGTTCACTGTATTTTTACTTCTATAAGCTTCTAAAACAGTCCGCAAAGTTATGCATTTACACTTGCAGATATGACACTTTGCAGGGACTGTCAATAGCAAAGTACAACAATGGGGGAGTTAAAAAGAGAGAATACAAGTCTTTGAGGGGAAGATCTTGCAGGACGCCAAGGGTGCCACCAAGTTGATTGTTCTGTAGATGCCTATCAACAACGAATCCTGTGTTAGAGCATAGTATAAAAACAGGGAAGACAATCACTTAGCAGGTTTATCATACACATACACACCCATACACACGCACACACGCACACAGAGAGAGAGAGAGAGAGAGAGAGAGAGAGAGAGAGAGAGAGATCCATTACAAAGTCGTCAGTGATGACAGGTTCCCCATAGATGGTGGAAGTTGACCGCTTATATTATTATCAGAAAGATCCCTATTTAACACAAACTTTAATTAGAATGCCAGTCATACCAGATATAACAAAAAAGAAAGAGATCTTGGGAGGGAACGAGGCTCACAGATTTACGAGGTCAGTTAGAGATTGGAAAGCATCAGGCAATGCACCAGATAGATGGTTCCCATTTACTGACCTGATAATTGAAAAGAAAGTTAGATGAAACAGATATCATAATAATTGATGTGGTCCACAGACTGCAACATCAACTTAGATTCTTTGGACCTACTTAGAGGTTTCTAGCGTTGTTCATAAAAAATTTAGGATTGCTATGCCGTTACATATGCACTTACATATCTGAAAGAAGTGTAAGTCCTGCCAGAGAATTTGGAAGGCTTCCCGTAAAATTGTTTGATGAAAGAAAACTTCAAATGGTGCACGGTAAAAAAATAGCCTCATGTTAGTTAGCTACATGGGCACAATATAGAGGAACTAAAAATTTGACAGGAAGAATACGTACAATTGTCGCATGGTCGCAGGCAGATTCTCTGGTATACTTCCTCCAATATGGTTATTGCTCAGGTCACTATCATAATGACAGAGAAAATGATAACGTCAAATTATGAGATTGCATGAACTATGATAAGATCAACACAGTGCGAAATATGTTTAAAGTTCGAACGAATTATAAATCTTCAAAATGCAAATGGAACACATATAGCTTGACAGAGTAGACGCTCACATTTTTATCATTGAAGTGAAGGAATCCAAGTTGTCACCAAGTTGCCCTCCTAAATTTGCAGCATTCAGTACTCTATGGAAGGCAATGGCTTGGTCAATATTACTACATAGCAAAGGTATAAAGCTAACTTAAAAAGAAAAACAAATCATACATTCCAGTTATATTCGATTCAACACATTCAACACCTTGCCACGCTGCAGTGCATGGGTCTCCTCCACTTGCGATCCACCCGGGAAGAGGTGGTGAGCCGAGTGCAGCATATAAGCTATTTATAGCAAACACTAAAAGGAAGTAATATAAATATCAGTGTAAGCAGGCCAAGCAAATCAGAATCCTATATGATACTAGACTAAATCAATATGAAGAACACATAATGCATGAGAACGCATAATAATGAGCAAGTGATGGAAAAAAAAATTCTCATTATTACAATGACATCAGCAGTTATTACGGTTCATCCCCAACGTGCGAATAGAACCGAATCCAATATCAGATTCGTGCATTGCATACCAACTCAGTGCAATACGATATTCTTCATCTGCTCCACTTGATATGTCCCTATCATTTTGACTTGCCTTCTACATGCATAAATGAATTACATTTACATTATGGAAATTCTCTGTGGTCTCTTATCCTATTCTTTGCCACATCTCCACAACAGGATTCTACAAATATTGATATTTAACTTAAGTATGCAACTGTCTGTTATAGCTAACCATTCTGCTCCATTAACAGTGAAGCCTAAGTGCCATTTTGTGAACATTATTTCTGACAAAAAAGCCAAAGAGGTATTTCTATATAAAACCTCCATAAGGATTTCCTTTATATTATTCATCAATTGATTATTATTAGAAAGTTAGAAGCATTCCTCAAACTTAACATTGTTTCTGAAAGTCGATAAACAATGATGAAATTGGTTACATAACAGGTAGTGTTTAGTAGATGTTCATAGAGCTTCTCAAGGTCTACTAAGTGTCATATAAACTACCTCTTTATTTTACCAACAGAAAGAGAACAACAAACTGCTGACTAGTTTTCAATCATCACCAACAGATCAATTGGCAAACTACAGAAGTATAGCAATAAATTTTTAAGAAGCATATATGAGATACAGACAAGCGCAATTGTGAAAAGGAAAATGTACAATAACAACAAAGGCTTTTCCCACGAGGTTAGGTCGGCTACATGGGAAACAACAATGCGCTACTCAGAGCCATGTTCTCGATCGACTCAAGCGAAATGAGATCACTCCCCCGTGTTTCGACCCAACTCTTCTTGGATCTTCCTGCGCTTCTCCTGATAAGGTTATATCCTTCATCTCACAGCTCCTAACCGGCATGTGAGTGGGTCTTCTCTTAAGATGTCCAAACCACCTCAAGCAATTTTTTTCTTATTTACTATCTACTGGCGATATGATCGTGTATTTTAATTTATGAACATGTAGTTTAATTTATTTTAGAGCATGTTTGGTAATATTTGATATTTATCAGGTATGATAATTCGTATTTCTTTCCTCTAAATCAAAAATTTCTCTATGCTTTATTTTTAGCTTGTTCTGAAGAGTGTGGAGATTCTGTGATTAGTTGATTCTTGAAAGTAGGATGAATAACACAGTGTGTTATTCACCCTAATTAGTTAATCTCTTTATCTCCGAGATTCAGAGTAATTATGTAAAATCTAATGATATGAAAGACAAACAGAAGCATTGATGGTAAAAGGAGGGATGCATGAAATTAAATGATAAAACCCATAAAGCACAAATGTAATGGGAGTTACCATCTCGAGGATCAGTGAGGCATTGAGAAAGTGGGAAGCCAAGGATTACAGCTAGAACAATAAAAAAGTGCAAGGAACTTCTCAAAATGGCTGTATCCATGGTCAATATCCTTGGATTGATTGTTGATGTCCTACAGATGAAAAGGCTGCAGCTTTAAATTAATCACCAAATCCCCAAGAAACAAACAGTATAGATGAAATCACCAATAGTTGAAAGACATAAGCCCAATTGAAACTGAAAAAGGACTGAAGTAAACACTTTTTAAGTAATTAGTTTTTACTTTTTACTATCAACTGCCACCTTCTAAGTTCCGAATTCTCTGAATTTGGCAAGTTATGGTAAATAATCAAGGTTCAATCAAAATCTCAAACTACTCAACAAACAAGTGAATAAACCCTTAATTTGGACCCCTAAAAACCAGCATTATTGGTCAAATAAATTAACAGCAGTAGAAGAATGACAAGAAGAACAAAGCCTTACCGCAAAATCACTCCCAAACGCCAAAAATCTAGGGAAAACTCATCAACCCCCCTTTCAAACATAAAGATAAACTTCGCCAGTAGGCACTCGTAGCAAAAATCTCACATTTTAACAAAGAACATCCCAAAAAATAGGAAGTTGGAACCAAAGTACTCAAACTGAAGTAGATCTACCACGAAAAACCACTGGCACACAATGCTACACCAAAATTTCACTAAAAACTAATCTTTCCAGAAGCTACGAGAACCAAGAACAACAAAAGTAGTAGTAGAAGTTTGAAAGGCGGCACGAAAGTCAAAACAAGAACCTTATCAAACAAAATAATAGCAACATCATAATTACCATCATTAATTTTTGCTACTAAAAATTGAAGAATGCCGTGGAAAGTCTACCAACCTTGTAATTCTTCTTCCAAAAAGACTAATTTCTATCTCACAACAAAGCTTAGCGGCTCTGATGAGAACAAGTGACTAATAAGTATAACTGGTAGAGGTCGATATCAGTAGACGAAAAAAATGAGAGCTTTCGCAGCAGCCCAAGGAATCTAAGCTGTCAATCTTGTATGCTGCAGTTGTATTGTATAGCAAAGAAACAAATGGTATAATCAATGGATGAAGAGGATGAAGAGAGAGAAGATGTAGATGAACGTGGTTGCGGGCCACAATGGACAGCAAAGTTGCCAACTTTGTGTTTTGAAAGTTGTTTGTTGTTGAAAAAAGAAAAGATGATTATTTTATCTTCATCAAATTGAAATTAAAATCAAAATGAAATCTTTTCGTGGTTGCTTTGATTATATACTAGATATTCAGAACAACGGCGCTTCTTTAATCATAAGTCTACTGTAGTGTACTACTTACTGCTCGCTTTTGATTGCTGGTCTGCTAATAAAAATTGATCCTCTTTTTTTTTCTATTTGGAGATTAATTTAATATAATTTCAAACTATTTTAACTTTTTTCTATTTTATATTATTTATCATTTTATCAGACTAGACCATTAATTCTAGTAATCTTCACACGTTATTCATAAATAAATAAAAAATTAAGTAATATTGGCTCGCCCCAAGTTATGCAAAAACATAATGACATTAAATTTTACAAGAATTGATTCATATTTCTTGCTTTTTATCCTTGTGAAATTTGTAAAAATAGACGTTGCATGACGGCTAAAATTCTACCTGAACATATATAGTGCAAAATTAGACATACAATTAGAGAGTACCTCTCCTACTTTTACCAGCTCGATCGAAAAAATTTAATAAAAATATTTAGCCTAACTTTGCCACCAACTTTGTGGCGCTAGAATTTTCTTTTCCATTTTTATTATAATATAATAAAATTATAGTTTTCGACCGTTATAATGTTAGTGTGTAGTCTATCAATCAATTGCGGAGTCTACCGTTTTCATATCATTATTATAACTGAGGACGGAATAATATAATAAATGAATTCACAGCAAATCAATACAATGTGTCCCCCCTTATTTATTTGTTAATTATCATTTTTATCATAAAAAAAGCACATATTTTTATCGAAAAAACAAATTAGCAAATATTTTGGGAAAAAAAAGGACAAGGACTAGATCGTCCATTGGTAATCTCAACGGTTAGTATATGAGACTCTAATCAATTGTCAGCTTCTTATCTTTTCCATTTTTATCTTTTTTTTAATTGATTGTATATGACACAAAGTTCATGCATTTATTATCTTCGGATATTAATATCTTAACTTGCTGATATAGTTTATAAAATCAGTACGGGTCAACGTGTATATATATATTCTGAGTTTTTATACACTTACCTTCGGATATAAATATCTTAACTTAGTGATATATAGTTTTATGAAATCGTAAGGTATAAGGGATGAAAAAAATAAAGACAAAATACCTTTTTTAATCCTTGAACTTTACAAAAATATACCTCTATAACCTTTAATTTTAAACTGTACTTTCGATAACCCTGAACTACGAAAAAACGTCTATAATAACCTTACCGTCAGTTTTTCCGTCCGCCGCCGTTAATTCGCTGACGTGGCCGTTTTTAAATTATTTTTTTTTATTAATTTTAATTTTTTGTAACTTTATAAAGTACAAAAATATCGGAGGAGGGTTTATTCATAGAAAAGTAATTAAAAACAAATACATATAAAGACATATTTGTTCCTCCACAAAGTTAAAAAAATTAAAAGTTGATTAAAAAATCATTTAGAATCTGCCACGTCAGCGAATTAACGGCAGCGGATGGAAAAACTGACGGTAAGGTTATTATGGGCGTTTTTTCGTAGTTCAGGATTATTGCAAATACAGTTTAAAGTTCAGGATTATAGAGGCACATTTTATAAAAGTTAGGGGCTAAAAAAATTATTTTGATAAAAATAAACAACCAAAAATGAATTGTAAGTCTACTTAAACAATTCACCGACTATTGGAAATGATACTGACGGCTGTTGTTGACTATTTTTTATCTCCTCCTTAATTAGTTTTGGCCGAAATGTGTTCTTAACGTGTAAAACGAATAAATACCCTCATTTTTTTATTCTAAAAAGAGTAAAATATCTGTTACTGTAGCTGTAAGGATTTTTTTTTTGAATAACACAACTTTCTCTCTCTTCTTTCTATCTCCCCGTCAATTTTTTTCTCTATCTCTCTCCCATTTCTTTCTTTCAACGCTACTTCTCGAATTAGTCCATGAACCCAAGCTTCAAAATTTTCGGGGAAAAAAACTCCGAAAATAATGAATTTTTGGCCCACTAAAACTCCAAAAAGAGTAGCTAACAGGTTTTCTTTATTGAATAATTCAAAAACACTATAGAACTTATCTCAAACACATCTAAACTCTTTAAATACCTAGAAACATCCACAAACACTTACGAACACCTTGAAACACAAAGAGGCACCGAGCTCCAAAGTGCTACTCTGGGTTCCTAGATATTTCTGGGTGTTTCTGAGTGTTCTTAGGTGTTCTTATAGACATTGATAAAGTTTTATTGTGTTTGGACAAAGTTAAATGGGTTTTCCTTCATTATCCAAAATGAAAAATCCTTAATTAACGCATGGAAATATCATATAACCTACCCAAAACACATTGGGACTTTTTCAATATGCATAAGAACATCTAAGATGTGATATTACACGAGCTATTGCACACGAAAATCATTGCTTTATTCCAGTCACTCTCTATTACTTATTCTCAAATTTTTTCCAATTCATAATAAAAATTAATATCTAGACGTACTTTTTAAAAAACTTTTGAATATAAAAATTGTATATTTTGATAATATATACAAATTTTATTTTCAAAGTTTTTTCAAAAATATTTCTAAATATTTATTTTGGACTTCAATTTCTTAAGGGTATAAAAAAATTTATAAACTATTTTCAAACCCGTTATTTTTTCGAAGTTCCGAAATATCTATTTAAAAATATATTTTTGAAAAAATTTTGAATATAAAAGTTATAAATTTTATCAAAATCTACAATATTTATGTTCAATTTTTTTTTTCAAAAAAAACGTTAAAATATTAATTTTGTCATAAATTAGAAAAAATTTAAGAGATACATATGGTATTTGCCCAAATTTAAAAAATCATAAATTCACAATAAAATTGCTGAAAGGTTGGCATCTTAGATTTGCAAAACATCAACCACTGCCGTAGGGAGTTTATCATCTTTTAAAATTTTGTTAAATGGGTATATAGATAATGGTTAATTGCACCTGCAGCATTTAAGTCCCATAATTAGTAACACTCATCAAAATGGTTAACTGCTCTACAATGTATCTGATATGTATGTCATTAATCTAAATATGTTTAACTTATGAAATAATTAATAAATTTCTATCTAATGTACATAAAATAAAATAAAAAACGTTTACATGTATCATGATGCAAGAAGAAACGGTTCAAAGTATGATCAAATGTTGGCGTCACTGCGGTATATAAATCCACCACTTTTGCCGCCGACCAGATCGAGAAGCCTCTTTGTGAGTGATTTTGCAGACGAACAAGTAGAGACTACTCTTGCAAAGTATGAAGAGACAGAGAGAAGAAGCCTCGGCAGTTTTTGTAATTTTATTATTCTCTACAATGATCCTCGTAGTTTCTGCTAGTGCTAGGATGGTTGTTGACCATCTAATCGCCGCGCCGTCTGCAGGCTTCCAGGAATCAGAAAACCTTCGCATCGATGCCATGGCACCCGCGCCGACAACGGTGGAAAATTTCCCTCCCAACGTATACGAACAAATATTTGGATTTTGCCCTGCTAGGCTCTTTCATGAGTTAACACATTACGAGGATCTCAGGGAACCGCTCACTCAGTATCACACTTGCTGCAGGGGACTTTATAATTCTGATTTATGGAACTACCTTAATTCTAAGGAAAATTATTTGTTTTATGTAAGGTGCTTCTCCTTGTTCCATTAAAATATTAATTGCCATATTAATTCGAGTTGTGTAATTTACGAATAAAGCAATTAATGTATTGGTCGATTTTTAATTAATAAATAGAACAATAAATATTCCAGTAAATCCTTTTTCTCTTCTGCTGCAAATTTGCGTGGTTTATCATAATTATAATTATCATAATTCGGGTTTACAAATGCTACTTTTTTGGGACCTTGATATATATATTCTTGTTGGGCCAAAATAGCCCGGGATACCTAATTAATCAAACATAGTTTTCTTATTATCAGCTTTTGACCTCCATAACAGCAACAGCAAGAAAATATGTAAAACCCGCTGCTTTTGCCTTTTGTTGAGAAAATTATTAAAAAACAAATGCACTTCTCAACAGGTTCCGAGTCCCTGACGGGGTACCTCAGCTAGTGAAATAGTTGATTTATAAATCATAATTCATGAGTTCGAATCCCATTCGATGTAGTACTAGATAAAAAATTTTAAATTTTCAGAAAAATATTCTGAAGATTATAATATATATATATATATATATATATGCATTTACTCCATGGCATGTTAGAAGGCAACGTATAGACTATCCTTTCTGTTGAGAATAACACGGCTTTAAGACTATATAAGTCGAAAGATTGAAACTTCTCGATTGGTAAAATATAGATCAATACTATTTCTAGACTTGTCAATTATAATGTTCATACAAAAATGACCGATTACGAGAAAATTTTTGACGATTATCTTTAACATGAGCTACTATGTGTACTCATCCTATAGAAGAACTACTCTTTTATTGGTTTAGACCAATAAATAATAATTCAAATTATGTTGATAAACCTTCCATTATGGATTCGCAATTGATTAAGTGAATTAAAGTCTTATATTCTAATATGTGCTATTAGTTTTGGGAGAGTTGTATATCAGCCCTTCACTTTTTGCAGATTAGCTCTTTTATTTTTAATTCATTATTTTTTTATATCATAAAATAACTATTTAGAATTATCTTTTAAAAACACTTTGAATATAAAAGTTATAGAACTCATCAAAATCTACAATATATTGATAATTTTTTTAAAATATATTTTTAAATAGATGTCATAATTTTTCAAAGTCTTAACGGATTAGCGGATATTCTTAGGGCTGAGCATTACCCGAACCTACCCGAAAAACCGAACCGAACCGATCCGAACAAAGTCAAAATTTCGGGTTCGGTTCGGGTCGGGTTCGGTTCGGGTCGGCATTTTAATAGGTCGGGTCTATATAATTCGGTTCGGGTTCGGTAATCGAATTTCGGGTCGGTTCGGGTTGGACCCGAATTATCCTAGCGAGTCACATTTTAATTAATTTTCGTTAGTTTTATGTGCTAATTATTAACAAAATATTCATATTATAACTATTCGGGTCGACCCGAACCGACCCGAATCCGAATTGGTAGTGAATAAAATTAACTTTTACTATTATTCGGGTCAACCCGAACCAACCCGAACTAACCCGAATTTTAGTCAGTTCGGGTCGGTTCGCGTTGAAACGAAATTCGGGTCGGTTCGGGTCCGAAGGTATTCGGTTCGGATCAGCCTTAAAATTTCGGTTCGGGTCGGTTCGGTTCGGGTTGACCCGAATGCTCAGCCCTAGATATTCTACTAAGAGATTAAAATATTATAATATCTACTTGGAAGTATTTTTTTCGAAAAATTTCTAACATTAAAATTGTAGATACTATCAAAAGCTATAATTTTTATGTTACGTTTATTAAAATATTATAATATCTACTTGGAAGTATTTTTTTCGAAAAATTTCTAACATTAAAATTGTAGATACTATCAAAAGCTATAATTTTTATGTTACGTTTTTTTTAAAAAAAAAAATATTTATATAATAGTTAAAATGCTTATGCATGAATTACGTAAGAGATATTAATTTGTAAAAATTTAAGAGAGAATAACTGATATGTGATAGATTTTAAAAGTATTGTCTGATCTAACATTTTTACCACTTCAAGATGTCCGTCAATATCTATCGCAGACGTTTTGTATTCCATAAATTAAGCTAGTAAATAAATATGGTATTAAATACGTAACTCTTTTTTTATTTTGGTGAGAAGATATTAAATACGTAACTCAACGTACCATTTTCAGTCTTTATTATCATATATACCTATATATAGCTGACATTTGTATTGGTTCAAACATCAAAATCTTTTCAGTCTTCATTATCATTCTTTTTTGCTTGCTCCTGATCTGTACGCGGACATCGGTGATCATCAGCATGGATCGGGGAACTGCAATGGCGATTTTGATCATAAATATGACGCTAACAGCATCGATGGTTATTGCAGCAGAACCAGCGACCGATCAGAAATCAATCGCATCTTCTGTGATGAAGACGCAGAGTGTAGCGGGAAATGACACCGATTCGTATTATGTGAAATTTGTAAACGTCAAAATAATAAACAAGCTTTACTCCCACGAATTTGTGGAGGTAAATTGTAAGCGTAAAGATGAGCGATGCCAGTCCAGAGAGGGGCAACTAGGGTGGGATTTGCTGGATCACGATGGAGAGTACATATTCCAGGTGTTTTCATTCGACGATTATTGCTCTTTCTTCTGCAAGGTGATCGGTGTTAATCCTACGGACGGTACGAGCATGATGATCTTTAATGCTTATGATTTTAAAAGGGACACCAAAGTTACACCACCATTTCATAGCGGGACGAGGTGTTATCCTGAGCATGAATGTGTATGGGAAATTACCAAAGATGGTATCGTGGGTTATAATGCTAACAACACTAAGGATTTAGTTTATCTTTGGAAGTAATATAAGTGTATGATGATTCGGTCTTCTTCGATATAATAAATAAAATAATTACTATTTCTTTTTTTGTTTTTCAGAAAAAGGACTATAACAAAATAGCAAAATAAAACAATTACTATTTTGTATTTGAATTTACTGTTACCAGCTCAGTATTTTTGGGGGAAAAAAACATTATTATATAGTCTTGAATATTATCAGGTGTTTCTTAATTATCTCTAATAACTCATAATAGTTTGAACTTTATTTGGCATCTAGTTTATTGGAACTATTTTTTAGTATACCAATTGATCATAAACTGCAACTATGAAATTCTGTCCACTTTCAAGTCGATCTAAGTAACAGGATCCTTTATGTTGCTCTACATCAACAATGTTACTATGGATATAAAAATTACCTACCATTTCCTGCTTTTCTACCATCATTTTAAATAATTTTACTTTTCTTGTAGTTGCTAAATCAAACCAAAACATATATATAAATATTTTTTTAAAATAAAATTTAATTACAAAACAATAGATTTTAATGTACTCTAAAAATAAAACCTCAAGTATGTATTAAAGAAATTATTAACCGGTTAAAAATACTTTTGAGCCTCAAAATATCTAGTTAGAACTATTTCTTTTTTTTTTTTTTAAAGAAAAAGCAATATAAAAACTGTAGAACATGGTTTTGCAAAGCAGGGATCTTTTCTGACAAAACACCACGTTACATTTCGTTGATTATACACCAGGGCAAATACATGCAAGCTGGGAATTGTGTTAGCAAAATTGAACGAGACGAAAAATTTTGTGGTGATCTTCCTGAAGAGATGATTCCAAATTGAACGTACATGGGCTAATAATGAATCATATGGGCTTCTTCTGTAAATTTGGAAGCAGGCCGCAAGTAGTAATATACTACACCACCAGTCCATAACACTACCGGCCGGCCCACCTAACTTCTACCCTCTCTAAAAAATACAGAAAAAGGGGAGCTACTGAGCTTGGGCACCAACTAACAAACTTAGATATTTGAACCCTGAAAATATTTTAGTACCCATCATTTGGAATCATCTCAAATCTTACTGACGTAATATGCTAAAGATATATGAAAAAAAAAAAAAAAAGAACACTACCCCAAAAAGTGAAAATTAAGAACGATGTTATCGAACGGCATGTCAATGTCTACGTGTTATCCAGCAAAAATTGATGGTTTCATAAGTTTTTTGTAATACTAGTTAACAAATTGGTAACCGAAAGTTGCCAGAATAGAAATAGGCTTGTTGTCGATATCTCAAATTTTAATTTTGATAATTTAACCTCACATGAAGAGTATACATTCAAGATATTACCTAACTACCCTACTTTCTTCTTCTGCAGGGACAAAGGTCATTGATGTTATTTCTAATAACAACGGTCCAAGTAAGATCTTAATTTAAGGCTTCTGATTTTATAAAAATCGTAACTAAGATCGTTTTATAGTCGCTAGAGTTGCCCTAATGAATCAATATACATATATATAAAACTGGGAGATAAAAATCATTATATCACGTGGCATTTTAAATAATTTTTTATATACCATGTGGCATATGTATTAATTGATATGAATTTATAAAGTCATATAACTTATTTGAAGAATATGCAAGGTCTAATGTTACAAAGTAAATATTTAATTAAAATAATAATTTATAAAAATAATCTAAATATAATAAAAATTAGTATGAAAATAATTATATTTTATATTATTTAATATTTAATATTATTTTTTTTAGAAAAAAATTTTATCATGTACAAAAATTTTTAACATTATTATTTATATACATGATTATATATATGACTTATAACCGTGCATCGCACGGGTGCAAAACTAGTTTATATGGAAAACCCCTGAAGTTGAGATCTTGGTATATAATGACTGTTTAAGGACTTGGTTTATCTTTACAAGTAGTTAGCGGCTCAATTTGGAAACCCTGATGGAGAATATACTTTTTCCTGTTGAAAAAAAGGATAATAACAAAATGACAACATAACAAAAAAGGATAATAACAAATTAACAAAATGGCAAAATAACAGAAAAGGATAATAACAAAATAACAAAAAAGGATAATAACAAAATAACAAAAAAAAGGATAACACTACTAGTATTTGCATCCTCTATATATATCTTATTGCCTGCTTAATATTTTAGCAAAAATATGTCATTATTCTTTTTTCTTTTAAAAAAAAATATATTTTCTTGCCTCTACAACTTTCAATCGCCTGTATGTAGTCCAATAATTTAAAGCACTTATTTGGCCCAACTTGCACAGCAGTCTCTTCTCTTGATCTCTTCCATGTTATACCACAAAAAATAAAAAGGAAATCATTTTAACCAGTCAATATTGCCAGATTGCTTATAACTTCAAATTCAAGAGTATTTAATGCATATAGCATTACTAATAAATAGTAAAAATTCCTTCCTAGCTTATACCGTTACATATTGATAACATATATATTAAAAAGTAAAATTAAGTCCCACAATTAGTAGTAAAACTCTCAAAATGGTTAACTGCTCCTCAAGCATTTAAATCAACAATATATTAACTATGTTTGTTATTAATCTAGAATATGTTTTTTTTATCAATAATAAATTTTCATCTGATGTAAATAAATGATGACGTACGTTTATATGTAACATGCATGATGCAAGAAACGGTGCAAAGGAAATATTTGTAACTGATGAGCGCCGGCATCTAGGCGCGATATATATCCGTCAACTTTACCACCAATTCGATCGTCGACAGGTCTCTTTGTGACTGATTTTGTAGAGAAATAAGAAAGAAAACTACTAATATTGCAAGTATGAAGAGTCAGCGAAACGAAGTTTTGGCTATTTTTGCATTTTTGTTCTTCTGTACGATGAACCTCGCAGCTTCTACTAGGATGGTTGTTGACCATCTAATCGCCGCGCCGTCTGCAGGCTTCCAGGAATCAGAAAACCTTCGCATCGATGCCATGGCACCCGCGCCGACAACCGTGGAAAATTTCCCTCCCAACGTATACGAACAAATATTTGGATTTTGCCCTGCTAGGCTCTTTCATGAGTTAACACATTACGAGGATCTCAGGGAACCGCTCACTCAGTATCACACTTGCTGCTTGGGACTTTATAATTCTGATTTATGGAACTACCTTAATTCTAAGGAAAATTATTTGTTTTATGTAAGGTGCTTCTCCTTGTTCCATTAAAATATTAATTGCCATATTAATTCGAGTTGTGTAATTTACGAATAAAGCAATTAATGTATTGGTCGATATATAATAATAAAACGATAAATATTCGAGTTCTAATATTGGAAATTTCTTTTTCCGCTTATTTGCGCTGCATATTTGAGCGCGCGATTTACTATAAACCACCGTAGTTGAAATGATCTGCATTTTTAAGCGATTTATCATGAACCGCCGTTAGTTGAAATGATGAAGTAGCTAGTTCCAAGCATTTCTGGAGTAAATTAAATTACGATAGACCCGAATCTAAAAAGCGATATTATATATTCAACACAAGCATTGTAAAAGATGATCTAGTCATTCATATATGCTGCTTCCAGATCATACATATATACATATATATATGTAACCTGATAATAGACACATTCCACTTAATTACCCCTACTTAAAGTACGATAATAAAAACCACATAATTAATAGATCCTACTTGGACGCACATCCAGTGCTGAAATGAAGTTTTTGGCTCTGAAGATCAAATAGAACCTCAGAGCCATATTGGAGTTCAACCCCCACAACTGAGTTTTCTCCACGCAAGATCAAGAAGCACATCTTGTCCCGCGTTGGCTTCTCGAAATAGTTATGGATCCCGAACTCCCAATCGTCACCATCTTGAAAATGGTAGACCAACTTCGGCAGTCCTAAAGACTCCAGCTCTGCACCGGCAGGAACTACGAAGCAGACATGACCGTTGTCGCCTTCCGTGCGAGGCAGCTTCAGCTCGTTTTCCATCGCCTTCTGCACCAAGTCATACAGAGATGGCTCTAGGTAGGTCGGAGCACCTGTGTCTACATAGATGCTCTTCTTCTCCTTACGAACTGCGACGCGAACGTCGCCGACAGTGATCCCAGTTAAGCTCAAATAATACAAGATTTGTTCGCTAGGAACTTTTGCAAACGGGATCGTCTTCGTTGGGCTTCCGCTCAATCTGGCCTTGGATCCAAACCCAGCTACCCCCTTCTTATTCATCTCAGGAAAAGGAAGGTTGTAGGAGAACTTAGTGACACCGAGCTGGGAAGGCAACGAGTACTTTCCTCGTCCGATTCCAGCGATCCCGTCCCCGATGTGAAGGGTTTTGGCGCTGTCATCACTGCAACCGAAGAGAATTTTACGTGGGGTTCCCAAGCCGAGAGTAAAATTTTCGGAGGCTAGGGTTCCGGAAGTGTAGTCCGGATGATCATTAGATGCGAACCCATACTGCGCCGTGTAGGGGCAGCGAGGGCCGCTCGTGCAATCCTGCCGAATGTACCAAGGAATTTGGGTGCAGCGCTGATCCGAACATGGGATGCTAGCGTACGTGGACGAAGCGTTGGGAGTGTAGGGCGGGGAGAGTTGATGGAAGCAGCTTTTGCAAGGACTGCACTGCGTCCAAACAAACGGACTGCCTGTATCCATCAACAGCAGCTCCTTCACCGGCGGCGTACCGATCTTAATCTCGATTAGCGGAAGCAAGTATCCAATGTAACTGATGGGCACTTCCCACCCTGGTTCCTCCTCCACAGCCGGTGCGAGCATTTGCTCGAGACTCGGCGAAGGTACCCCGAGTAGTAAGACATTAATGATTAAAAAAGAGAGAAAGTGTACCATGTTGCTCTAGCTAGAGAAACTGGATGGAAATGACTAGGAAATTGTGAGGAGGAGGAGATGGGAAGTTTACGTGCCTTCCCCCCGCCCTTTTATAGAGAGAGCTAAGGTTGGGATCTGCTTTTTTTTTTTTTTTTTTTTTTTTTTTTTTTTGGGGGGGGGGGGGGGGGGATGAAATGGGATCTGCTTTTCAATAAAAACACTTAAGTGTTGAAAAACCAACAAAACTATTATGTTAGTATGTATACATTACTACCTTTCAGTATAAGCGACTTAATTTGTTTTCTAGGTTCCTTTATTAAAAGATATATACCACCATAGGAGAGTAATAGGTTCCTTTATTAAAAGATACTAAAGCATCTAGAATACCTAATTAGGATGAAATACCATATCATATATAGGAGAGTAATAAATACCATAGGAGAGTAATAGGTTGTAGCTATGCAAAATGAGGATATGTTCGTAGATGCCATCATCATTCGCTAGTTTTCTAAATCAACAATAACTCCCTGTAGCTTACTATGAAGTAGGACATGTACTTTTACATTTTTATGCCTATGCTAATTGATTTTTGTGTTTTTATACATTCTAATTGGTTTGACATTTTTATGCCCCCTCCTACTATGTAAAATGACAAAAATATTCCTCTCACTACAAACACATCCGAATACTGTAGCATTTTCGTAAATTTTAAGTGTTCGCATAGTGCTTATAGGCGTTCGTATGTATTCGTCGGAGTTCGTAGTGTTCGTAGGTGTTCATATTCGCTGGTATTCATAGGTGTTCGTGCGTATTCGTAGGTGTTTACAGGTGTTCATTTGTTTTCATAATAAAATACTGAGGGCATTTATTCATTTCATACAATAAGGGCACAAAAACATCAAAACTAATTAGGGAGGTATAAACATACGAAAATCAATTAGCGGAGTTATAAAAATGAAAATGCCCATATAACATCATTTGCCTTATCAACAATTTATGAGTATTTTTTGAAAAAAATTTAAATACAAAAATTGTAAATTTTTATGAAATTTATAAATTTTATATTAAAAAAAATTCAAAAATACTTCTAATAGATGGTCTTGGGCTTCGACATTTAACGAATTTACAATAAATTTAAGTACTGTTGCTGAAATCTGTTTTAAATCTGTTAAACGTTGGAGTCCGACATCACCTATTTAGAAAAGTTTTTTTAAAAAAAAAAATCGATATAAAAGTTATAAATCTCGTCAAACTTCATAACTTTTATTTTGAAATTTTTTTCAAAAATACTTCCAAAATATTTTTTATTTTTTTATTCAAATGAATTATTAAATTTGGCGAATTTATGAGTGGTACAGTTGGGGTCACTAGCATTTTTCTTAATTTTTACCTTCAAACATCGTTGTTGTCCTAATTAGGGAGGGTTTAGGTGTTCTTCACAAGTAAAGGGTTTAGGTGTTCATCATTGTCCCATCCCATGTAGGGGGTTCGTTATACATCATTTTCCCAACTAGGGTTTATAGCCCCTTGTTAAATTTGTTACGTAGACCGATTAATTCGTGACAATTAATGCACCATACACACAAAAGTACTCAGAAATTGTTATGTTATCATACCAAAATAGAGGCCTGTCCATGAGAAAAAAGCACAATCGGACCTACCAAAACATGTTATACGTACCGATAGTTATATTTACGAGCATTTTATATTCGGAGATCATAACACTCTTACACAACAATATTATTTATCCTGGTTGTCAGTTGTTAAAATCGGGTCCGAAAATACAAATTCATTTATTTATAATTTAGATATTTAAAGCTGGCCTGGTTCTGTTAGATAGAGATATATATATATATATACTGTGTCCAAGTCGGAGATGTGAAATAGGGGTTGGGACGTGGCCTCATCTATTAGACTATAGCTCTCGTCGACAGATATACTCTGTCCAAGCATGGAGCATAATAGTGACTTTCTGGCTTCATATTAGGCCTGCCATGCCATTGTAGATTAATTAGTTTCTAGAGATCTTGGACGGGACAAACTTTGTAGACGTGAGCGAAAAAGTTTGGATTAAAATTGTCAGATATCATCCGGTGAATCGAGATCGTTGCTCCGTGATGCGCCGAAGTCCATCAGACGGTTTTGCTATCGGTTGATCTACCGGCTCCGCGACGACGGCGACGACGATCGCATAGACGGCCAATATTGTGAATAGCGCGAGGGCTTCTCTTTGGCTATTCATATTTTCAATATATAGTAGGTAGAAAAAATCAACATAAAACTGGTTACATTGCAGTATTGTTGCAAGCATTTGGGTCATTTAAAGAAGAAAATTAACTTAAAAGCATTCAATGATAGTAATTATGAAGTTAACCATAGCAGAAACATTAATTGATCTTAATTATATACGGACATTGCAATATGTCCATATTTTGTTTCTTATACCAAAATATTCAGAATTAAGATAAGAACCTGTTAAAAAAAATAGAACTGAAACTGTAAACTTTAAACAGAACTGCAGCCAAAAACTACATTTGCTCAACTGCATATTGAAAGGCCCATTAAACATTATATTTAAGCAAAGATTTATTATCAATTTAAATGTTACTTACCGCTAAATCTCTAGGACCTATATATAAATGGCACTTTTTCCTCGGTACGTTCTAACTCCTTCCCTTTCCACTTTTTTATTATCTTTATTCTTTGTTATTTATGTCTCTGGATAATGTTAAACATGTTTAGGTGGTCAGATATCGTCTTTGCTGCTTTCGCAGCGGTGACTTTAGTCACGCCTTTGGCGCTAATGCCATGGATCTTAACCATAAACCCACCAATGAAATCAAGTAAATCCAAGACACCCTTAGAGTCATTCATCACACGCACCAAAACCAGTTTAAGAACCATAATTACAATCGCGAACAAGCTTGACACCAGTCGTTTCCTAGAGGTGATTTGCCAATGCAGAGGGATGACTCGTGTCAAACTCACTAGAGTGGAGGGTGGGATTTCATGGGTCGTGATCACACTCTCCAGAGTGGAGGGTGGGATTTAATCGGTCGCGATGACATGTATTATTTCGACTTCTACCCTAGAAATGGTACAATGGTCTTTTGTAAGGTGAAGGACGCTTGCCCAAATAATTGTCTAAGTAAGATATTTAAGATTTATGATTTCGACGAAGACGGCGGCGCCGCAAGCCCGTCTGACAGCGACATCTGATGTTCAAGAATATTCATCACATGGGAAATCACCGGAGATGGTATACTAAGGCGCAACTCCATCAACGGTTCTAGGTTGGCCGACGTGCTTTATCCATGGAACTAGTAGTGTTGTTTATATATATACGTTTGTTAGTTATAAATATATTGTATGTCTAGATTTTCACTAAAATATAGTTGTCACAGTGGTTTGGGTAAGGTTTTAATAACATGTTTGTTGTGGGTTCAATTCCCAACTATAGCATTTTGTTTTTTTTTTTTTTTTCTATTTATTTCTTTGCTTTTTAACTCGTCCGGTTTCAACTGCAACTAAAGCGAGCTTTTTCAGCTATGAAGATTGTAAAAATTTGACTTCGCAATAGAATAGAATATAACTTTCTTACAAACTATTTACTCGTTTACGTTGAAAAAAAAATTGCAGAGAGTTTTATCACTGACAAAAGAGACGGGCACAACTAAAGAGATAAAATCCAAGAGTCATGAGATATGAATTCGCGTTAGTGTTTATTTTATCTAAATTATTTTTTCTTTATATTTTTACTTTATTTACTGGAACTGAATTCTGGCTGGACTTAACAATAAAAAATTGGCCCCTATTATAAAAAAAAAACCTTTGATTTTACTATTAAGAGATGACACTGGCATTTATAGTGGTTCGGCGAAACTCCGGTTCCGTCCACTCTTTTTCCTCCTCGAGGACATGCTCTAATCCACTAGAGGATCAATTTACGGGTGTTGATCAAACCGTACACCTCGCTTTTACGGGCTAATCGATAACCGATCTCCCTAACTTTTAGCGACTTAGCTAGCAACCCGTTTTTCCGACTTTTCTTTTGCTTAACTAGAAACCCACTTTAGAATTCATTCAAAAAAATAAAAAACCCCAAATTACAACCACTCTCAAGATCTCACTTTGAAGGCAAAATGGTTTAGGGTTAAATTTAATGATTTTCAAGCTTGAACTCAATTTTTTGTTCCAATGGGGTTTTAAAACTTCTCTAAAGGGTTTAGAATTGTTTTTCCAAGTGATAGAACTGGTAGTGGCAAAAACAGGTCGAACTATTTAAATAGATTTTTCTCTCAACAGCTATTAACTGCTATTTTTCTAAATTTTCGGTCGATCGGATCAATTTTTTGGTCGACCGACCTTGCCAGTTTATCCGTTTGATGTATTGCAATTCTAACTAATTTTATCCCACTTTAATATTTTGCTAATTATTATTTTTGATATAATATGCATGAGAAATGCAAGGAAAATGCTCAAATGTGATGAAATTCATTTGAAGATGGAACTCAAAGAAAATCGGTTGCAAATAAAGAGAATGAAATGAAAGAGAAACGAAGATAGTAAGAAGTAAATAATGGAAGGCAGTCAAATGAAGAAAAACTAAAAGGAGAAGTTTATTTTGGAAAATTAAAGAAGAGAAGAAAATAAAGAAAAATATAAGATATAAATAGGGGAGAGATATGCATAAGAGGGATCCCGTTGGGGGAATAAAGCTTTAATTTTAATTTGTATTTATTTCTTTCTATAGGAATTAAAATTTTGTTGAGGACATAATTTTGTAGTATATGAAAATATGAATTCATTTATCAAGTTATTCTATAATATAATTAATTCAATATCGAGTGTTATACTATTCTTAATGTTTTTAAGTGATTGATCACCACTTAAATGAAACGATGATTTATTATGATATTGAAAAATAAATCATAAATAATGCTTGTAGTGAAACATACCACGAAATAATATAAAATGAAGATATTTAAATTAATTCGTACAGCAAATGAAGTCCCTAAAATATAATCTGTTTCTCTCCGATCAATCTGCATAGAGATATAGTAGGTGATGAAAGAGAAATAGTTTTAATATTTATCGAGAGAGAATATTAAATAATAAAAAGGATTTGTTGGAAATTGAATTAATCTTGTTCAGAGTGCTAGATAACAGAATTTATATTATCATAGCAATACATTATGTATCTCAATATCATCTTTTGAAAAAATTTTATCAATTTGAATTATATTTCTTAGTCATTAAGTTAGTTTAAATAAAATCGGATTTAAATTAAGGCCGGTAATCAGTAAATTTAGTCTTCAATAGAACGATATTTTACTTATTTTTTATTACTTATGCAACTAGTGCACTTGCTACGCATCATCCGTTTTAGAAATACCGTCTGAACGACTGGTCGACCGGAAATTTTCTACGGTCGACCGAAAATTCTCTCTGTTTAGCAATGACTTAGAGAATATATGACTTTTGATTTTGGTTCCCAAACTTTGAGCTTAACTTTAAATCTATATTTCTAAGATTAGAAAATACAAATTATACTCACAAAAATATTAAAAAAATTTGAACGGTGAGTGCTGGAAAAACACCATCTTTATAAAAAATCCGACTTTAAGCTTTAAGCGTCATCTCCGAAGTGTAACAACCCCAAAACCATTAAATCCTCCCCCTCCCCACAATTGCGGCCTATTAATCTGCTCCGCACGGTAAACTCTGGTTGCCTCAATCGTATAAGCCTCTTTCTTTTGTCTAAATCAAAATGGTGAAGCTGTGGTCAATCCAAATATAGATTAGAATTATATTTTAATTTTAAATTGATTACATCTCTTAAATAAAATTTCAAATTTATCTCGACATTTATAGAAAATCACTATAAATGTGATGCCAATAAACGCATTCTTATTAGACAATATTTCGTGGGCCAGGTATTTCTAGGCATCACATTGTTAATAAAGCAGTGATTTTCAAATTCATTTTCACGGACAAAATGTTATCGGATAATTGTGTATCAGCCTCTCTATTTTTAGAAGTTTGCAAATCGCTCTATAAAAATATATTATTTGAGGACTGATTTATTAAAAAAAAATAAAAAATTAGTCCTTAAAAATATATTTTTAGGAGCTAAAACACGTAAAAATAAAAAATAGGAGGCTGATACGAAAAAATTTCAAATATTATTGATCATATTTTTTAAGGTTATTATATTAAATTAGACGTAGTTAATAAATCATGGGGCTTTGCCGTATCAGCCCCCGTTTTCCAAACTCGTGCAAATCAGCCCCCAACGTGTTTTCGGGGGCTGATTTGCTTTTTTTTGTTTACAAATCAGCCACCGGAAACGTGTTTCGGGGGCTGATTTGCGAATCTCCGAAATTGGGGGGGGCTAATACGCAATTATCCCGATTCATCGTGCGGGCTGATTTGCGAATCTCCGAAATTGGGGGGCTGATACGCAATTATCCCGATTCATCGTGCCGAAAATTATTACTTGTAGGTGCATGGCAGTGACTGCAATTTAATAACTCACCTCACTCCCGCTCGTTCTTCATCGCAACAAAATCTTGACAGTCCGTCAAATATGTCCGACACAGTGGTCGTCCTCTTTGGCGTAAATAAACAACATATGGAGTCGTTTTAACTGTTGTGAGTACTTTGCCAAAAACTCGGACAGCATAAGTCGGTCGGTAGACGATCTTCTTCGAATAATAAATAAATAAATATCGTGGTCCTTCTTTTTGGTTTTTAACAACCTTCTCTTCTCCACTTTCTCGCCTACCAACAAAAAAGTCAGCTTCTTCAAGTCATCAATGGCGGTGTAGAAGATATCCAAGTAACTAGTTATTAGACGCACTCTACTCTAATGGGCTGCTGCGTGAGCAAGACAGACAGAGACCGGTCGGAGGAGGAGATTGACAAGGCGCCGCTGGAGGAGGAGAAAGTCAAAGAAGTTCTGTCAGAAACTCCAAACCCTCGAAGAAGCGCAAATGTCGACGATGTAGAAGACATCCAACTTCACAAGAAGAAGATCTCAGCCGAGCTCGACGGTTTGACTTGTAAGAATAGAGTGAACTACTTTGACGTCCAGAGGTCGGAGGAGTTGTCCGAAGTTTCTGGAGCCACGTCAAGCACTGCGGCCGTCAGTGCCGTCGGCGAGGACTACGAAATCACCATGCAGCCGAGATCTTCGTCGCCGTCGACGGTTAAGTACAGGAAGAAACGATCTGTCTCCGGGGAGCTGGGCACGTGCAGGAGAGGTCGGTGCGCCGCCGCCGGAGGTGGAGGCGGCGGCTGTAGCGCGAGAACTTCACCGTCGCCGGGGAGGAGACGGGACAATGCTGTTGGGCGGAGAGGGTCGGCGCGCGCGGCGACGGCCACGACGGGATGCGGGTTTGCCGGTGAGAGATTAACGAGGAGGTCGGTGTCGCCGGCGGCCAAGAGAGGGGCGGCAGCGGAGCAGAGGCTTGCAGGCTTGCAGTTCAAGGCCAACGGGCGAGCTTCGCCGGTCAGGCGAGGTCAGTCAGGTGTGCAGCCGCCGGTTGTTCCGAATGCGCGTGGCAGGAAGTTAGGCGGAGAAGAGGACGGTATCGACGCGGCGAGAAAGTCGATGAGGAGGGGAAGGAGTCGCTAGAGAATCCACTAGTATCGCTGGAGTGCTTCATCTTCCTCTAGTTATGATGTAATATGTGACATCATCTCTCTTTATCTTCAATTGACAAACAGTTTATTACATATTATCATATATATATGATAGATGATGGTTCATAGATGTAGTTATTATAACTTTAGAAAACCGGTGATGATCTCCGGCGGCGGCGGCCGACGAGGGTTTGGGGGGGTTGAGTTGTGTAATCAATCGTCTGGATGGGTGAAACCGTGAAAGCGAAAGGAGTGGGGGTGAGCGAGGGATGGATGGGGATGGGATTCACATGGCGTGATCTTATCAGAGAGATCTTTTAAGAAAACGTTTACTGTGACGAGGGACGTGTCTCCCTGCTTGTGCAGGGATGCCAGACATGTATGTATCTATTCATTCATATTCGAAATGTGAAACTACGTTACGTACCGTCGATTTCAAACAATTAATTTTATCAATATATGGTCAAATGTGGGAAATTTTATTTTAAAAAAAAACATTTTACAGAAATTCCTTTGCGTCTGAGATGGATGCACAGCACAAATCGGATGCTTAATCTGGATCAGATACATGATTGAGTCCGACGGTAAGTACCGAAAGATAATTGGCTTCGCTGGTTCGCAAAGTGGACTCACCATTATTCTCCTAGCTACTTACTCACATAAATGTTAGTTAAACTCGTAATTAAAAAAAAAAAAGTATAAATTAACAGTTGCTACAGAACGTTTTGTCTGACTTTAGAAAGAAATCCGGCGAAGGGGTAGGGTAGATGAGCACGTTAAGAGAGAGAGAGAGAGAGAGAGATGATGGTGGTGTGGTGGGACAAAAGTGACGCGTCGTAAATGTGAAAAAAAAAAAGAAGGTAAAGATTTGGAGGAGATTCACATGATATTATATAACTATAAGAGATAGAAACGTGATGGGGCGTCCCAGAGATGTTTTACTGTCACAAGTAACATGTCTGCCGTTCAGGAATATGGCCCTGAGAACATCTGCAAATAGTGTCATACATACATCGAGATTCGTGTTCTTTCAAGATCTGCAATCAGCCGATTACATTTTGCAGCACAAGCAATACATATATATATATATATATAGAAAAACGCTTCCGTTAATATAGACGACCGATCGGGTATAATAACAAATACCGACAAGTCCTTTTCTAGTGATCCACAACTTTCTAATTCAAATTCTTCAAAAAAATACGAAATTATATGTCAAATTAATAATTAAATATTAATCATAATTTTAGTATATTATTTATATATTTTCGAAAATTGTTCATCTACAAACTACTCTTTGTGTTTGTTTGGTGCCTAAGTGAGAAGAGAACAACACCTGCAAATTTGGAAATGCAAGGACAGTGTTGTTCTGTTGAATGAATGGAGCGGAGGATCTCTCCATCCTGAGGAGAAACATATATATTGTCTTCTTAAAGTGAGTCTCCAAAGCACTAGATAGACTCTTCAAAGCCGAGGAGAGAAAGAAAGTCAGAAACATTCGTCGCAAAAGATATAGAAGAAGCTTCACTTTCATCACCACCTTCATTAATGAAGAGTCCTCTCATAATTTATGGGAGATTTTCTTAATTGTCATGAATCAGCAAACCATATATTAGTACTCGCAAAGAGAGAACAAGATCAAAGATCTTAGAATACTCTTAAAGAGCTGAAGGCAATCTTATCATATCTCTGCAACTTTTAGTTACCACTTACCAGCAAAAGACAATTGCAGTTAAATTTCACAATCATTAAAACAATCTTAAAAGTAAGTTATCCAACACAAAGTTGACAATCAATCCCCACACTCCTAATATATATCCAACATCAAGAGTTTACAGCGGAAAAGGAGATTCACTTGTCCCCACATTAATATAATCCCCATCACAAAGATATATTCTTTCAAAAGCATTATTTTCTCATGGAGTTTCAACGGATAATGAACTTTCTACAGACAGCTATATCAAGAGAGCTTTTTTTTTTTTTTTCTTTGGATAAGTTTTAAAGAAGTTTCAGCAAAGAAGAAGCAGAGGTGTGTTAGTACACATTCACTAATCATGAATGAACTAATTCCCAGGTCTACGGGAACTACTAGATTTAAATCATTCGGGGTCTTTTAATCGATCTATCACACGTTCTCTGTGAAAGTAGACATATTCATCTCTTTTAAGATCTTCAGGAAGCAAATATCAAGACTTATGTATACCCATATACAAGCAAAACTCATATAAGCACCAATAAAGAAGAAGAATCACATCTAATGGCACTTCTACAAGATCACTTGTTCGTCAACGTCAATGATAACCAGAAAGATCACGTTCAACTTTATCTACGCATTTATTTTCTAGTGGAGATATCAACATTTCGTTTTAACCATATAATCAAAACCTACATGACCAAACTATATCTTGTTGCAACAATTGTACCAAAAAGGAAGATACTCTATCAGATTACCACTGAATTTACTAGTTTAATAGAATAGAAGTCTTCAAACAGGCCACCACACTGGTTTCTCTAAAAAAGAGCAGGGGCAGCGCAGAAATGCTTGTACATAGGAGAGTTAAAGATTGATCATAGAACCATACTTACATTTCAAGCAATTTGATTACTCTTAGCTGAGAACTTCTTCCGTTAGATCATCTGAATTTGACTGGGAGATGTTAAAAGGGATTGGATGATGCGAAGGCCATGAGATTCGCTCGGGTGGGCATGGTGCTGGGGCAGGGTGAGCAATGAAGGTGGGCACAGAATGGCCCGGCATCAGCACAGAAACTCCTTTTGCATACACAGACATCTGAATTCCAGGAAAACAGGACTGCTATTAGAAAATTATAGAGTTATAAAATTACAGCTATGATCTGGAGAAGATGCCAACAATATTGACTTTATACTGCAGTAGAATAGAAGCCATGCTAATTGCGTTCTTGTATTGTACATATTTATTTGCGTTCTGGTGAAGAACATCCAAACTTCATAAATAGCAAAATTGAGCAGATATAAAAAAATTTTGGAGTCCTGAAAGCAAAATTTCTATAATACAAATAAAACAAGCTTTTTTTTTAACTCTTTTAAAGTCAAGAAAGAAGTGTAACAGATCAATTATCTCAATCAGATGAAGGAACTTGTGAGAAGGACAATCCGCATTCAAGTACAATTAGCTCATTCCTAGTGTCTATTGCAGAGAAAGCAACCAATTCAAGAATTCTTTGATGAAATGAGCGCAAATGATAAAGATAAAAATCATCCAACGCAATTGAGGTTATCTACGCATGCAATTCGTGGGTTCTATACAATTTTTGAACAACGAAAGCAGAGAGGAGTGCGGTGTTTAATCTATCAAGTCTCATACGCATATAGAGTAAACTTTCGGGCGGTACAGTGTTTCTAAGAACGTAGAAGTCCATCTTGGTCATGAATGTGGTCCTTTTCTAAGACAGGCAATCCCCCACTTACATCACCATCAATGCTCCTCCAACCACCATTAGTGAACAGGTTTTCATTTCATGGGGCATCCACAAGCCCACGATTACGACTCCATAACCATTAATGTTTGTACTCTATATCCCCTCACAACCATCAGATGCTACATTCTGCAACAACTAGTTCACCTTCCTCCCGTATGTCATAGACTCTAAATAACCTTACTCAAGTCATCAAAGTATAGTATCTTCACAAATGAAGTTGCAATACCAATGCCACAATCAGATAGCAAATTACGTTACAAGTACGACCAAAGTTAACTCTAATTTAAAAGAAAAAAGGTATACTTTTTTCCTTTATTTGGTAAAGAGTTATGCTAAAAATCCCGAAAGTTCCTCCCAAAATCAATTTCCACTTTGGGCATCACGCTAGTTCATTCATGTAGCAATTCCGGCGGCGAACTAAAAGTTGAAACTGAAAATGCAGAACTTCGAAACTAAAACTGGTATAAAGAAGTGATTTTTCATGGTTTTACCTTAGGGGAAGGGTAGTCGTATAGCTTGGGGGAGAGAGAAGAGAAGCTCCGGCGGCGGCGGCTGGTGGAGAAGGTGGTGGGGAGAGGAGAAGAGGAGTGTTGTAAGGAGTTAGAGGGACGGAGGAAGCGCTCAAAGATGGCCATGATGAGGAACATGGAGATGAGAATGGCGGTGGCGACAAAGCCGAAGGAGACGGCGTTGACGGAGCTGTCGAAGCGCCGCCACCTCTGCTCCTCGTCCCCCGCGGCGTTCACTGCAGCAGCCACCACGCTGCTGCTGGGTCCAACGCCGCCCACATCGCCCATTACCTAAAGCTTCTTCTAACAATGTTCTCTTTGACTAGTCGTGTAGTATTAGTAGGGGGTAGTGTTGTCTACAACGAAAATGGGGATGGCATTTGGCACAGTTGGCTGGAGTAATCTCTCTCTCTCTCTCTCTCTCTCTCTCTCTCTCTCGCTTGTTCTCTTTCTCTTTCTGTGTTGTGTAGAGACTGACACACAGGGAGACGCGTGCTCTGCTGCAGTCTTTCTCTGTCTTCTGCATATCTCTGATGGATACCTATCGTCTCTAACCTTAGGGGGAGACAGCAAAAATTGTTTGTTTTTGTTTTAATTTGTTAGTTTTGGGATTATCGAGAAAGGGTTTTGCATATATATATATATATATAATTTGTTAGTTTTGGGATTATCGAGAAAGGGTTTTGCTATATATATAATTATATAGATATAATAGTATATTAGTATATGTATATATATTATATATATGTATAGATTAGATCATATAGACTAGATTTTCAGTTCTACATGAGCCTCGGATCCGTTTGTAATCTTGAGTCCGTAGCCGTTGGATCGCGGGTGAGTGCCCGACGGCTGAATTCGAGCTGAGCTGCTTCGAAAATAACACGTGCGTCGGATGCTCAGAGCCGTCGGATCGCGCAGAGGTGATCCGTATGTGGTCCTGGTCACTTCGAGAAATGAGTCGACGGCAGAGAACAACCGCAATATAGTAAATCTAACCTGTTGGTAAGGCGAGGCGAGCACCGTGCTGTACGACTGTCGAAGTGGAGACTTAGCATCGCTCTGCATGCAGTGAAAAATAGTAGCTATATTATGGATAAATATGCGAAGAAGGGATTTTTGAATAGATAATATACTATATAGTAAACTATATAATATTATCAAAAATACTACGTCTGCCGTATTATCTATTATTACTTATAAATCCATCAAAATTTAATAAAAACTTCTTGTAAAAAATGTTAAATTGTTTTTAAAAATATTCTTAAAATATTTTTAATTCAATCGATTTATTAAATTTTGATAATTTATAGATAGTACATTGATATTAAAAAACTTTTATGAAATATTTTAGATATTTGAACACCAAAATTTAATAAATTTTAAGTGAATTTTAAAAAAAATTTAAAATTTGTTATAAATTTTTAAATGTTTGAGTTTCAAAATAATATTTAGTAGTATTCTTTTAATAATATTATAAATGTTATATTGAAAGTATCCTTCAAAAATATTTATAAAAATGATTTTTATTAATTTTAGTTAAATGAATTGTGAATTTAATAAATTATTGGTGTATTTATGGTTGTACGTAGCAGCGCTATATACACCTATATCATAGAGATAGAGATAGATAGAGATGGTGGATTTTGGAAATAGAGAAATTTTCGAGAGCCACTTACATATTTGTCTGTATAAACATTTAAAAAAAAGAAAAAAATTGTAAATATATGGACCATTACGCAATTTGCTCATTTTATTCACATAAAATTATGGGTGCAAAAGGATTTAGAAAGTACAAATATATTAAAATTTGATCGAGTATAATGTCCGTGCAGTGTCCAATATAGATACATTCAGACAATATATGGAACACACTAAAAAGTGGCCCAAAAAATAAAAAATTTCAAGAGTAGTAATGTATACTAACAGTACATAATATTAAGTAATATTATATAATTATATATTTAAATTTAAATTTTTTTATTTTTGTTAATATAATTAAACTTTTTAAAATTTATCTTAGATATATAAAATATTAGTTTATATATAAATGTTATTATTTATTTAAATATTTAATTTAAATTATTTTTTTATTACTATATCTAATTACATATATTTCTTTTACAAAAATTATCATATTCTGTTTTGATATCATGTCGTATTTATGTGTCTTTGCTCGTATCCATACTTTCTAGCAAGGAAATGAAGAACTGCTTAATTTTTGTTTCGTAAATTAAACCTACTTGATGAAGTTTCCCATTTGAATAATAATATGTAACTTATATATATCTTGCATGTTATTTTTTTCGTTTTGTTTAATTCATACAAATAATAATATTATTAAATTAAATTCAATACTGCTGAGTCTGCTGTAGTTAATATATATATATATATATACACACACACACACGATGCGTAATGCTATAAATTAAAATATATTTTTTAATTTAATTGAATTTTTAATATATTACAGTTGAACTTGATATATTTTCAAATTCTTATGGAGTATTAGTTATATGATGCAATGCTAAATTGTTTAATGGAGCTAAAAAGATGCGTTACCGTCTGATTAACATTTAACCGTCTCCCAACGCTACGATCCCGCAACTTAATTAAGTAAGTGAAACGGGGTCAGAAAAAGCCCCTAATATATTCAGGAATGAATTATTATGAATATATAGAGTACATTTCCAAAGCATAGCACGGAAACCGATGCAAAATGGAGCCGGAATCACGGAGATGACGGGACAGCCAATCAGATCCTATCCGCCCCCGAAATTGGCACCACGCCTACTCCACCAACAGCGTCCGTCCACGTAGCAGCTACTTCGCGGTGGGAGCGGGGCAATCAGAAGCTGTGATGGCCGGCTCAACCTTGTGCTCCTACGCCACTACACCGCATCATCCATGGCCTCCTTCGGTGTCGGGTCACCACCTAGAGTCTAGAGAGCTACTCGGAAGGTTAACTTTATTTAACCTTCACTGATGGTGCAATATTAATATTTATTTATGTTATAAATTACCAGAAGCTCACTGCATGTTACACTGTTTTCTTTTTTAAGAGCAACTCTCTCTTTTTTTAAAAAAAAAAAAAGTATTCTGCGTTTTATGCTCCTGTGAATTAAATTTTATATCTTTACATTCTATAATTAAGTTTAATATTTTTGTATCTTTTTATCATATAAAATGATAAAAATATTCTCATTTATTTATTTAAAAAAAATATATAAAAATACGTGAACACCCACAAATACACGCGTACACCTGCGAATATTTATGAACACACGCGAATACCTACGAACACTCACGAATACGAATATCTACAAATACCTACGAACACCTACGAATATCCATTATTAATTAATACACCCACAAATACACGCGAATACCTGCGAGTATCTACGAACACACGCAAATACCTACGAACTCTCACGAATACGAATACCTACAAATACCTACGAACACCTACGAATATCCATTAATACACACAAACATCTATGAAAATTCCATACGAACACACTACGAACAGCAAAAAAAAAAATTGCTACGGTATTCGGACGTATTCGTGGATATTCATAGATGTTTGTGGGCATTCGCATGTATTCGTAGGTGTTCATAATATTCGCGTGTTTTCAAAATAAATAAATAAACATATTTTTATCATTTTACATCTCGAAAAAGCACATACTACCAAATTCAATTAGGAAATACAAAATTTTTCGGAGGAATAAAAATATAAAATGCCAAAAAAAAATAAATGTTGCACTACTAAAAAGTAAAAACACACAGTAACAGACGCCTTCCTTAGACCTCTCGCCTCTCGGTGATGAACATATTGGACGACATCGTGATTTATTCAGATCAAACCACACAGATTACTAGTTACCACAACTATTAGAATGTTGCTCGATTGAATCTGTGGAAGATGATGTTGATCTTCTCAAGGAGCCACTCCGTTCGCAGGGATGGGAATTTCCATGCCAGGATTCGGTACGAAGGTGTCATCAAATCCTGGAAAGTACCGTCCGTTCATAGCTGCCGGGACACTCTTGTCGAGTCCGCCGGTGGACGGAATGGTGCTGCCGATGGCCGGAATGGTGCTGCCGATGGCCGGAATACTGCTGCCGATAGACGGAATGCCTCTGCCGGCATTGAACGACGGAATGCTGAAGCCGAAACCTCCCAACGAGACGCCTACGCCATCGCCAGAGCGCTCCGGCATTTTGTTGTCCTCCGCCGCCGCAGCTGCGGCCATCTTCACCGGACGTCCTGCAGCTGCCACTTGGGTAACGGAGAGCAACACGGCCGTGCAGAAGATGAGAAGGCCGAGGATACGAAACATGGCGGCCGCCATTACTATTACTATTACTATTTTATTTACGTGGGAAGAAACTAAAGCAAGTAGGTATTAATATTAAAAAACACTATGACTAATTAGTAATTGTCTGCTTGGCTCGGTGGAACTGGGAAATATTGGGTTGGTTTATATAAGTGCGGAAAAATAAAAAGAACCCCAGAGAATTCATGGAGTTTGGTGGCAGGAAAAAGTCGGTTAATAATTAAAAGAGAGGGTGGAAAAGTTAATGTTCAGAAACAACCGTTTTAGATGGTTGCAACCATATTGTACAGCCTTATTAAGATCCCCTATCAGAATTTACAGCCTTATTAATATATGCTATGCTGTGATTTTAATCATCCATGCATGCTGCGTCTTTTTACCAGCCTTTTGAATAGAATAGCAATCAACAAGAGTATTAAATAATTGATTGTAAGTGGATCTAGTCACTGACCAATTGATCCATCCCAAAATGACGAGATTCGGTATGAAATAATATTAGACTCCAGTAGTTATGGCCAGTGCCTTTTCTATCCCAGTAAGAAGGTTGGCTAGTTTTAAACTCTTCCAAGTTAGATTCATTGGTTTGAAAACTAAGCTCGAGTTAGGTTCACCTGTACATGCACATAACATGTGCGATGAACATACACCTCTTCAGGAATTACTGAATTAGATAGGTTGGACATCATTTTGTTAGCATTTAATTATCAAGATTCAAGGACTTCACACTAATTAATGTTCACTTTCTGATCCATCATTTCTAATCAGCATCTACAGAATCTTAGTTGTTATCATAATAATCTTCTTCATCGTTGTCATAAACTATGCTCTTCAGTACTGCAATTTGCTCATGTTTTTCATGATTTAACCGTACAATAAGTGCATCATTTTTTTTTTAATTTTTTAATTATTAATAACCAAAATAAGACGGATATAATGACTCGACCCGGCGTCCCCTTGTTCACAGAACAAGCAATGTGGAACCCCTGCATTGTAGGAAACAGAGACCACCGAATACTCACCGCTTTAAATTTACAACCCAAAATTAGCCCAAAGATCACATCCAAGATGTGATATCTGCACCTATTCCAAGACAACATAGGTTGGATTTTCTGGGCCATTTTGGGGCAAAGTATTTAGGCTATATTTGTAGCATTTTAGCTGCAAACATATCCTTGTGCATCTTATTATTCAGATGATGCAGGTTGCTGTAAGTTGGAAGTATTAGGGATTGAAATATCATGGCTGGGGTTGGGGACGAATGTGTCGTCACCATTAACCCGGCATGAGCCACGGTCGATCCGTTCTTGTATATATATATATATAGTTAAGAAATGGTAAGCAATTGACCTAAAAAAAAGAAAAAAAGAAATGGTAAGCAAGCTGCAAACTCCAATTTTGAAGACTTTATGACACTTTCTTTTTTGGCTCAACAAAAAAAAAAAACAAGTAGCATGAGAGGCTGAACTGTGTCTCTTACAGTTAGATTTACTTGTAATCTATAATGTTGTTGGAAGGAGAACTTTGGTCGTTGGTTAGTTAGATTTAGGCGGGAACGCAATCAATCTGTTCTTCTCCTTCTGGATGAGCGTTGGACATGGCCGAAAGGCGGCTCGGCGTCGGGTGGAAGGTCCACCGGCGGTAGCAACAAAGCCGACCTCTGCGAGCCGGCGGAGACAGAGCCCGCCGCAGCACCTCTTTGCTGCCGGATGAACTGAATCGCCGCCTCGGCGTCCTCCTCCTCTTCTCCTCCGCCACGAACTTCACAGCGGCGCCGCCGGTGTGTTTGTTGCTACGGAAACGAGAGGACCTCGCTTCCAGCAGCATCGCCACCATCATTCCGCCGCCGCTGCGCCCAAAGGAGTTCGACGTTGACGGTGTTGGACTGCACGCGCTCGTCATCATACACATGAATTTGGTATATGATTTCCAGTAGCTACTAGCATTTTATTCATGCAAGAGCTGAGAGCTTCGTTCATGATTCGTCGAAGAAGCTGTGAAGTTCATCAACAGGGTGACGAGGAATTAATACCAAAATAAAATTCGAGGTGGAAGAAGAAGAGTGGGTCGGGAACGTGCTGGGATATTCAAGTGTTCACCTTTCGTGTTGACTGGTTGTCCGGTCTGAAAAATTTCACGAATCATATACACGTCGACACATACACGTTTTTGACACGTTAACACATACACGTTTTTGTTTTTTCATTAAAACAATCGAGAAAATCCATACATAATCAAAGAACGTCAATTATGAAAAAGTTAAATTATTTCTCAGCATCCTGATTTAATAAACGATATTACAAAATAACAAATTTAAGGACAGAAACCAACACTTGAATGCAACAGATAAATATATCTATATTTAACTATGATTACAGGAATAAAGTTTCCCACAGAGTAAAAAATCGTCCTTCCTCATCTAAAGAAAAGAATTCTACAAGCATCAAATAACCAGGTCACCAATTAATAAAATCCTGAAGGAATAGCCTTTACCTTCCGCACGGATTTATTTTAGAAGTTTTTTAAAAAAAAATAAAAATAAAAAAAAAATCAAAGAACCAGGTCAGCAATCAAAGTTCTTACCTAAAATCAGGTCAGTTCTAGCTCAGTCATTGTCCTCCCCATTAAAATCAACAGCAAATAAAACTGAAAACAACGCAAACGAGACACGCTACAAATCACAAACAACCTAACAGAAAAGGTGAAAAAAAAAAAAAAAAAAAGAATGTATCGTCACTCGGTTGTTTTCTTGTCTGGAAATCTTGGAAGCTGAACCATGGAATTTACTCTTGTGATGCCTTCTAAGCCAGACCAACCGTGTACATCGTCTTCGTTCATCCGCACCGTTAAATTTCTATTGAGATAAGTTCCTTGATCATCATCTGCTTGATTGCTGTCTTTCATAGAAGAATCAGGACTGCTATTCCTAGTTGGTAAAACACTTTCCATAGCATCTGATTCTGCTGCTTCTACGTTTCCATCCAAATATAGGCAGACCACCGTACAATCATCCATTCTCGACGTTGGGTATTTGTTCTTCCACTCCCGGGAGGCGGCATCGACGACGAACTTTGCAGCTGATGATCGAGTTGGGGATGATGCCACGATGTCAACCACCTCTTGGTTGCTAAAAACATCCCAGATCTGGAAATAGTGCATAAAGTATTTAATATGCATCACATCAGTAGAATTAGTCGTGAAAATTACGACACTCAAATGAAATTAGCTTCACAAATTTAGAGGGATAAAATCAACAAAGGAGAATCCATAGTAGAAATTTAAAAAAAAAAAAAGAGTCAAATTCAAATCCCGGTCGTTCATTTGTAAGTCCTAAATACCTTCATCGATTATTATGGGTGTACATCTCACAGAGAACTTCAGTTACCAACTAGATTCTCATAGAGAGAAATATTTTAAGAGCATCTTTCCAACTTTCAAGCTCTAGATTGAGTGTTCTAGTGAAGAATCAAGTATTATACGGGAAACTTCATCGATTCCTTGCATGTGAAGTGGTTTTTAGTCTGATGATAGTAAAGAGAAATAGTAATTGGCATCTTCACTAAACAAATAGAAAATTACATAATATTTCATACTATATGAAATAAGAGACAATACTTTTAGTTTACTGTCTGTACAGCTCCTTGACCTTGATGGCAATGGTTAGATCATGTGCCTAAACAGTCCTAAGGATGAGATGGAGTAACTTCTCTACAGTGATCATGCAACAGAGGAAGACTTGAGAGCAATTTAACATGATAAAGAAGATAGATTAAAACAAAGGTTGCCTTGATCAAAAATATTTATTACCAACTACAGTGCAAAATTTTGTTTCATAGAAACGATACAGTGAAGCACTTACAAATTTGTCTCAACATTACAGCATACGTGTTTATCAATCATCTGATATAACAATAATTAAAAAACCAAACATAATGTTCGCAAACAAAACATAACTGTTTACGAGAAGAATGTAGACCATATTGCATGTGGCTTTAAATGATATACAACAATAAACACCAAGGATAACCAGATCTCTCCTACGCTCGGTATAAGTTAGCCAGCAGAAGAAAATAGTGCCACTAAGAGTCTCAGCTTAGAGAATATTGCAAACCTGAGGAAAAAGAACAAATGTCGAGGCCTGACATTTGACAATAGGGTTCACCAGATCTTAAGAAAGGTGAAATCATATTAATATACACATTATTTGCACATATATTCTTTTTTGTTGTTTCTCCTTTCTTAGGATGCCTATGAGGAGGGCAAACTATAGGTTTGATATCCCAGCTAATAAGCATGATGGTATTTCTTATTGAACTATTTGAAGGAGGACAAACCTCATACCTTCTCAGTACCTTATAATGTCAACACAAGCGCATGCACATGAACGTTTTTGAACTAGAACCAATAAAATGATAAAACCACAGTTTTTAGACATTACGTAGCTTTTTTATCCGCGCGTTGCTGCGATCGACGTTGTCTCTCCATAATTGCTTGCTAAAATATAAGTCATCTATAATATAAAATTGATATAGTCGTGTAGTTGTAATTTTTATGTTTATAAATAATTACAATACTTTTAGAAAAAAACTTTTTAGCATTCCGCTTATTAGATTTCCTAAAAAAACTGGAAGAAATCGACATTAAGTTATACTTACTATAATACATATATTTAGAATTTTTTTAAAAATGAACTTTTAACGCTAAAATTGAACATTGTTGTGAGTATAATTTTTCATGTTAAAATTTTATTGTTGAAAATCTTTTACAAAGTCGAAAGTTTATTCTAAAAATATTCAAAACCATTAAAAAATATATCTAAAGATATTTTTTAGGAAAACTTCTAAAAAAGTCGTGATCCAAAATAATCTAAAATTTTACATAAAGAAAAATTTAAGAAATGAATGTTCTTAGTACAAATTCGTAACCAGATTCATTACAATAAAAAAAAAATCGTAACAAGATTTAAAATGTATTCCAATATACACAAACATAAAATTCATATATATAGAGATAACTTTTGGAAAACTTTCACTATGAACATTGGAAATTCTGATGAATCTATAAAATTTAAAGGTTTAATATTTTTTTTGAAAAATATTTCTAAATGAATATCTTTTTATCTGAAATTTTAACGAATTTAAAGATATAAAAAAAATTTGCTATTTGAAATTTTTTAACTTAAAACAACAAGCACATGCACATGAACCTTCTTGAACTAGAACCAATAAAAAAAACCACAGTTTTAGACATTATGATATGAGTTAATGTACACCTCATGATACCAGCAATAAGTTCTTGCAATATTTCCATGAATGTATAGAACCTCTATATTGGATTCCAGAAAAGTAGTAGACAAGGTTAGGTAAAACAGTTATAACCTCATACACTATCCACTCAACTTAGAAGTTCCAAGAAGCCATTTCCAAAAGTAGGATAAGGAAGGAAAACACATATTAATTAGTGTATCATCTGATAATAAAACAGTTCATAAAAAATGAAGGACCCAAGCGTAACTAATTAAGAAAATAAAAATCCTTTATGCTGGCATTTCATAATAATTAATTGGAGGAGATGACAGAGCTCACTCTAATAGTCAGTGAACACAAATATAAGATAGATCACCACCCAAATGTTTATCTACTCATTTACCAGGCTTGACTTAGACAAATCAGGTGGTTAAACTTTACCAAAATTGGACTAAAATATATATATACAGAACAAAAACATTCCCTGTCAAGGAAGAAATTAGAAGCATTCACAGCAGAAAGATCATGTTCATGTATCGTACTGTGCATATCACCTACTAGGTCAAACTAGAAGATTATATAATAACAATGACAACTGAGTGGGGGAAAAACAACAGCATTATTAACAAAAGCAAGAATGCTTACACCATCCGAAGCAAGGACAACAAACTGATCTCTATGCGTGATGGTCCAATGTGAGAACTCAGGGTCAGATATCACACCATATTTCTTCAAGCAGAAGTCACCGAAAGCTCTAGCCATGGCCAGCCCCGGTGCGTCATCAAAAGGCAGCCAAACACGCGGCACCTCCGGCTCCTCCTGCAATGCAAATACCCTCCCTTTGCATCTCTTGATCCTCTCTGCCTCATCTTTAATTGATGGACACAAAAATAACCAATGAACTCCGCTATGCAAAATCATACCTTTAAGTTAAAAGGAAAAAAAAAACTAACATCTGAAAATTATCATACTTGGTAGATCAGGCTTAAGATCAACTGTTAACTGTACAGCAACAATGGAGCCATCTCCGCTCTCATCATGTGTACCCAAGACGGCACGGGAGTCGCCAACATTTGCCATGTAGAGATTCATTCCCTACAAGTAGATCAGGATAAACTAACATAGTTAATGCGTTATTTGTTTAAATCGATGATTAAGTAGTAGGTAAGCAAATAATTACGAGCTTGAGGAGGGTGACGGCGGTCGTGCCGCTACAGAAGCAGTCGAGGGAGCGGCGGCGGAGGGACTTGTCCATGGCCTTGAATGACTTCAAGAATCCAATTTTCCAGACCTCTGGCTCATCCGGGTTAAAGGGTGCGGCAGAGGAGCAGAAGGAGGGGAACCGGAGGCAGCGGCGGCGGGGGGGAGGCGAAGGAGGAGGAAGAGGGAGGTGAAAGCGGAGGAGGAGAGGGAGCTCGTCGCGGACGAAGCGGGAGACGAGGTGGCCATGAGGGCCGTGGCCATCGAACACGCCGCAGAATACAGTGTCTTCGGTGGGGGCACTGAAGCGGGTCCAGATGAGCATGGTGTCTTGGTTGACGCCCTTGCGGCCTTGCTGACTGAACAGAGAGCCGGCGGCGGCGTGGTGGTAGTTCGAGAAGGCGCGGCCTTGCTGACTGAACAAAGGCGTCGCCGACGGCATACTCATCTCTGAGCTGGCGCAGCTACCCATATTTTTATATGATGAATCAATCAACGGATGACGGCCGCCGCCGGCATTACTGTGTCTATAGCCTCTGCCAATGGAGAACGAGAGAGGGAGAACGAGAGAGGGAGAGAGAGAGAGAGAGCAACTTTGTTTGGCACCAATAGAATGCACCAGGAAGTGACCCACGGTGCGCCACCGCCCTGTCCTGAGTTCAGGTTGTGGATTTAGATTTGGAAATATTCAGATTAAGATAATAAGTAGGTGTGGTGTCGATTCGAGTAAAAGCAGTCAACCTTATTACTCTTGAATAATTAATTATTGGCTATTCTTACTTGATTAAGCTATTTTTATATCCTTAATCAACGACGATTATGATTTTTCGTTCTTCTTCAGTTTCATATCGATCAACGGCAGCTTACTAAACAGTTATGTATATATATATATTGATTAAACTGAAGTTGAAAAAGCAAATTGGATGAGGAAATTAAAGAAAGTTGGTTTGGTGTTTGTGAATGAATGTGGATGAGCAGATAGATTCACGGATCTTTTCTTTTCCCCTTTTTTTTTTTTTTAAAAAAAAAGTTTATTGCGGCAGATCCCATCACCCTCGTTGTCAATAGAAAAGGCTCAAATTTTTTGTATAATCAAATGATTTCTTGTGGTTCTCCAATCCCGGCGTCACTTATCTCCTCCCTATACTTTAACTAACATAACCAGTAATTTATTTATTTATTTACTCATATGAGATGGAACACTGAGCTCAAAAACAAGCCCAACAGTTGTACTATAAATGCAGATTTATTTGATTTGGACTCCCTCTCATGAGTCATGGCTATTATTATCCCATTGGTCCGTGTATCACATTAAATTAGTTTCTTCAGATGAATTGAATGGATGTGTTCGATAATGTGTCTTTAATATTTATATCTTATTTACTCTCAATCCTGAGCATATTTTTCCAGTGCATAATAACATTGCTGTAAAGGAGTTTTGTTGGGGCTTGAATCTTGATGATATCGGTTACGCGTCCACGTCAAAAGGATATAAATGTAATTATAAATTATATTCAAACATAAATGGGATTTATAAGTAAGATGAAGTATAAATGTGGACGTGTCGTTGTTATGTTATAGAAATGAAGGAACACGCAGAGTGCCGAGCAGCGACGCATTGCATCTTTATTTAGATTTAGATATACAATACGAGATTAACCTCTTAATAATCGTAATTATGTCGTGATTTCATTCAAATTGAACACCACCTCTCCTTGTCTGCAGATAATTTGCAACATTATACAGAGTTAATTCAAGAATTCATCTTTTTTTTTAAAAAAAAAAAAAAAAAAAAAATCCCGGAACTTAGTTTAAACTAGCAAATTAAAAAATATGGTTAACTCCGGTTGAGTTCCGTGGAAGATACAATTTTGCTTCTCAAGCTATATTAATTAGCATCTTAATTAACACTGGATAGTGAGTGTATATATTGTCAGTTGTTAGTGGCATGCTGTTCAATTAACTACTTTTATATTCATACCATACTCGGATATTAGTCATATATGCAAATAATGATGTTGAAAAAAAAACTTAATTTTCTTATATTTTTATATTTTTAATTTATATAAATTAATATTTTTATTATAATATTACAATTTATTAGCTATATGTTATAGAGCAAGAAAAATAAAAATATGACGTACATAAAACTTATTGAGCGTGGTGTGAACATGGTGATGATATTCAGTTATATTTATATTATCAAATTTGTTTTTAAGATATGGGCAAAGTTTATTATAGAAAATTCTTATTACATAATATATAATAATGTACTTCCTTTTAAATTAATATATATGTGTGTATGTAAATATTTTTTAAAAAGTTAATTGTTATTTTGATTGAATTATTTTATTTTATTTAAATTTTAATCTTAGGTCTCTCATAATCTTAAAATGTTTTAAATAACTTTTTAAATTTTTATCAATTAATACAAATACTAAATAACTTTTTTAAAATAAAAACAAACACCAAATACCACACCAAAAGCTTAAGATACCATGTAGTTCAACAATATATATATATATATATATATAAACGGGTTAGAACTAGTTCTTAATTTGTACTAAGTATGGACTTTTATGTGATCTTTAAATATAAATAGATAAATTAGAAATAAGCACACAAATACACCCATGTACTAATTTTTGTTGAAGAAAAGAAATCTTATTGTGAAATTAATAGTTTTGACTTGATTTCCAACAATCCTCCCTTCAACTGTATGCATGCACACCTCTCTGTAATTAGATGACGGATGATTGTGTTTAAGAGATTATAATGGTGGAACCCATAATAGACGTTTTGGTAGAATGAAATGGACATCATTTGGGCCGAAGCTGGTGAGGCATTCAGTGCTGAGTGGGGTATCAACCTCAGGTCAGAAGATTGCGGTGCCGGTAATGTTGGTTGTGTAACACATAATTGGGTCCCGCATTGGTTTGTATACCGCATCCCGTTCGCCTTGATGGAACTGAGCGACCGCGAGATCGAGCGTTAGTTTCCGCACGTGCGGGGGCCACGCATAGTTAGTGTCTCCCGCGTTACACGCGTCGCGAAATCACCGCCGCCGGTCCGCTGCACTCGCTGAATTCCCGCAATCAACACCTCCCGCGGCTCATCTTGTTCGCTACAGGATGCCTAAAGCTGCTCCGACGGCACATCGTACTACTTTCTCCCATTTTTATATGGTCTGAAACGATCATCAACTTGGGTCACTTATTTTTGTCTGGGGACATCGACGACAACGACGATGATGATCATGGAATCTGCGAACAACGACGAGCAGCCGAAGCCGCCGCAGCACCCGCTTCTGCCTCCGGGATTCCGGTTCCATCCCACCGATGAGGAGCTGGTGGTTCACTATCTCAAGAAGAAGGCGGCCTCACTTCCTCTCCCCGTCACCATCATCGCCGAAGTCGACCTCTACAAGTTCGACCCCTGGGAACTCCCAGGTATTTATTTTACCAGCCGTATAGCTCATATTAGTTTATGTATTTTGTTTAGTTGTTACATGTTTTTATTGTACGTATATAGGGAAGGCGAGTTTTGGGGAGCAGGAGTGGTTTTTCTTCAGTCCAAGGGATCGAAAGTACCCTAATGGAGCGCGGCCAAACCGGGCGGCGACGTCGGGCTATTGGAAGGCCACGGGAACCGACAAGCCCATCCTCACCGCCGCCGGCAACCACAAGGTCGGCGTCAAGAAGGCTCTCGTCTTCTACGGCGGTAAACCCCCTAAGGGAGTCAAAACGAACTGGATCATGCACGAGTACCGCCTAGCCGACCAACCCCAAGCGCCCTCCGCTGTTGCCTCCTCCAACTCCAATAAGAAATCCCTCAGGGTACGCATATATGGTTGTAGATTTAATACAAAAGATATTATATATAGTTAATTAATTTGTTGAATCATATACATATGCTCGGGCAGCTAGACGACTGGGTGCTTTGCAGAATCTACAAGAGGAACAACGGGCAGAGGCCCGTGGAAAGAGATGACTCCATTAAGGGTACTATCATCTCCACTCCGAATGTGCTCCAGCAGAACCATCAGAGAGGAGGCGGCAATTTCGGGGGCGCTCTGCAGCAGCTGGACAACGATAATAACGAGCACAACTTCATAGACGGGCTGCTCACTCAGGACGCCATGCTCGCCACGCCGGCCACAGCGACCATGCTTCCTGCGCAACGCATGTACTGGAACGACGCCGACGCGACACTGGCGGCGTCGCTGCACCCCGGAAAGCGGCAACGACGCGACGGTGGAACCAGCAACAACGATAACAACGCGCCACTGCATGCGCTGCTTAATCAAACACCAAGCAACACGAGTACTACATCATATCGATATCACCAGCAAGCCATCATCGGATCGCTAGAGGACGCCGGTGTTAGCGTACTCCGGCAACCGCCGTCATTCCATCTCGCAGGCATCAATTGGACTACTTGATCAGTATCTTTATCAATTACTATAATAATTTAGTAGTTACATATATTTGTACATATGATTATATACTTGATATAAAGACGCATATATATATACATGCGTAGGCTGCTAGATGAAATGTGATCAAATGTGATCTCGGTGGTGGTGGTAAAGATGGAAAACATAATTGGGCACGAATGCAAAGAAGTGTTGGCTAAAGCACTTTTTAGTAAAAAATTATAAACCAATCAGTAATGGTCCAGTTAGTTAACGTAATTAAATGCTATATGGCTTGTCCTTATGAAGGATAAATCACGGGTTTGAAATCCGACAGCGTGATTTGGAAGGGACATACAGTATTGCTTTGTTTCCAATAAAGATCGATGTAGGAGATAAATCAAACTCAGTCACAAGATCAATGTAGGAGATAAATCAAACTCAGTCAAATACCAAAAAAGAAAACTAAAAAAAAAAAACTTTTAAATTAAAATAGTAGCATTTGATTGCTAACAAATTCCTTTAGATCTTCCTCCATTCCCTGTTGCATAGTTAATTTGAGTAATTCGAATGCAAACTGTTACTTCTTTCGGAAAAGAAAGCAAACTGTTACAAGCCCCAGATATGAAAGTTATATAAGAATATTAATATCAACTAATTTCTGTTTCCATTTTCACTTTGTTTTAAGAAATGGAAATGAAAATGAATAAGTGTATAAGTGAGTGAGAATACTATGCGATGTTATATTATATTAATTTCGAGATGCAACAGAACAACAGATATATTATTATCATTAAATAATAATTATTCAGGAGGTAGAATCGGCTGATGTTGAATATGAGAAGGCATATAATATTTAGTGGGATAGGGCTGCTGAGGAATTGGAGAGCAATGTGTGAAATCATGGGAGAGGAATCTCATCTAACTTTCTATTAATAGAAAGGAGGTGCAATCATCCAGAATGATATATAGCCGTTAAGGGAAAGAATTGCTTGCTGTCCAGAGATGATCGAAGAAGATGTGGTGGTGATCGCGAAAGGTTCACGGTGTTTATCCCCATCACGATCAGATGTGTAGCATTGCATCTGCACACCTCTGCTTCCTCATCCTGATAGAGACAGCTCTCTTTTATTTCAACGATAGTTAATCAATTAATACATCTTAATGACAACCTATCTTCAGTCTAAAATCTTTATTTAATTTTTATTAATTAATTATTTATATTGTAGATTGTGCGAACGATTTAAGCCTTCAAATGAAATATCACTAAGTTAGAGTCTTTTACCTTTCAACGATTTTTTTTTTTAAAAAAAAAGCTAAACATTAAAGTGGACGACTGCGTTCAGAGAAACGCGCATCGAGCTGCACTTCCAATTTTGGGCCGGCGATTAAGAAACGTTGAGCGAGCGAATGCAGGCCCAGCCCGGACAAAGACAATGTTTTCTATTGGCCTCATTGACATAATTATGGTTAGCTAATCATCTCCCACTCGTTATTTCTGAGTCATCAACCCTGATCCACCGGAATCCCACACACACCACATACGAATCAAAAAAGAGATGCACACTGGATAACGTGATCTTCACCATCTTCTTCTTCTCTGCTGATCCAATTTTCTTCCAACTCTGCTGCTGCTGATTGAGGGGATAAGATAATGTCTCCTCCCTCCCTCTTCACCTCTGCATCTTCTACCCTCCGCCCTTCTCAGCTTATCCCTCCTCCCAACCTTCCTAATTTCCAATCTGCCAAGCCCACTGCCGTCAATCCTAGCAGCATTAATATAAATGGCAAAGCCGCTGCGCCGGCGGCGGGGAGCACTTGCGTGGGACGGCGGGAGCTGGCTTTGTCTCTGTCGGCGATGTTGGGGGTGATGTCATCAGTACCGGCTCGCGCGTGGGCGTCGCCGGACGAGGAGTACGTGAAGGACACGACGGAGGTGATAACGAAGGTGCGGTCGACTATCGTCATGGATAAGTCGGACCCCAACGTGGCGGAAGCGGTGGCGGAGCTGCGGGAGGCGTCGAACTCGTGGGTGGCCAAGTACCGGCGGGAGAAGGCTCTCTTGGGCAAGGCCTCATTCAGGGACATGTACTCCGCCCTCAACGCCGTCTCCGGCCACTACATCAGCTTTGGACCTACCGCCCCTATCCCCGCCAAACGCAAGGCCCGCATTCTCGAGGAGGTCGACACCGCCGAGAAGGCCCTCCGCCGCGGTCGATGAACCCCTCATCCTTCTGACTTGCATAATCAAAGAGATTATAATGAAATATTGTACGCTTTGTCTTCTAATGCATGTACTAAATTTGCACTTTTCTAATCTATATATAAGAGTTATATCCGAATTCAGAGAAACAAAGAGGTCTTTAAAGATACTTCGCCAAATTATAATGGCTTCTTTAGTTTTGTAAGCTAAATATGTGAAATCTACCATAGAAATAGAACACAGTCTTTTTTCTTTATAATTTCCAGGATAAATTAGCCTATCCCGATTAGTAAATATTACGAGCATACATACATAATACATTCCAATATGGGCTTTTAGAAAGAATACTCCACCACCACATGGTATTCTTAAATTTATCACACAAATAGAGGTGAATAGGAATCTGATCCGAAATACCATCTTTAAAAAAAAATTGGAATACTGTTTCTATTGAGCGAATATTTTTTTTTTTTTTCAAAAGAGACTTGTACATATGTGTTATCTTTTAATTCAGTAATTATTAGAAAAAAGAAGAGGTTTAATTCGGAGGCAGAGGTTTATTTTCGGAGGACGCTACCAGGTAAGAGTGTGTGTGTGTGTGTGTGTGCATATGTAGTTATAATAGTAAAACAATAGGTAATGGTTGGCAGAATTTCCAACTTGTTTATGTATACGTTCATGATGTTTACAAAAATGACTGCAATTAAATCATAAAAAAAGACCAAACTTACACTAAGGTGTCATTCCTCCTGCTGTTGTTTTTTGAAGTCCTAAGTGAAGCGTATGAAACTATAGCTACACATAATCAGATATGATCGACGCCGCCATTTTCTCCAGGACAAATTAAATACTTAGCTGATCTCTGTTCGAAATTTAAGCTAGTTTTTGGCACTTGGAACCGAGGTTTGTTCTATTCAATCAAGCTGTATGCAGCTGTTCTTCTGGTAAGAAATTTAAGCTGATCTCTGTTTGAAGAACCTGGTACATTTTTCCAACTCCCCTGCAGTTATTCTAGTAAGAAATCTCACTTCTCAAGCAGTCCAATTTGTTTTATAGGATCAGACTTAACTATTTGTAGAGAAGGTTATATGCTGGTAAATCACGAATTCTATGGACATCTTCCAAACAAAATTCCCTCTCTAGTTGAGTTCTTGTGGCTTGTAACACCTCCTTGTAACAAAGAAAACAACACACATACCAAAAAAAAAAGGAAAATGATTAAAATAAAGCACAATCTATCTTTTGCACTTCAAGAAATCAAACTGCATACCTTAAATTGCAGATAAGAAGCTTCCATGGCAAGCCATTGAGAATCCATCATTTGAAACGCTATGCAATATAACACATCGAAAGCTTCTTCATCTTCTGCATTAATATGTGTATAAGCAGAGCTATACAGCAAATGTTTTACTCATAAATTAGTTTTGTTTTTTGAGAACATCTCAAAAAAAAGTGTTATGGCATATCATTGAGAGCGTCATATATATATATATATATATATATATATATTACCTGACAATATTCTTATGAAGTTAATTCCTGGAACTGTCTTCGGCTTTGCTGAGGGGGGAAAAAAGAAATCGATATCATGAACAAGGCAAGAAAGGCACAAATGCTAGAAAATGATATCATGAAGCATCTTTAACTTTTAAGTTTGAAATCATACAGATAAAAGGCCTAGCAAAATCTAATGGATTTGAATAATATTAGAACTAGAGGGTGTATGGGGCCAAAATAGTAACGGCTTCATGTGATAGAATCGACAATAATGAAATTAATAAAAGCATATCTGCAGTATCAAAATAAATTGATGATCATGTTAATCTAATAGTACAAAATTGTCATGTGTTTAAGATGGATAAACTACAAGCATTACTTTGCAAAGGAAAAATGAGAAGGAAGAAATGCAATAAATTTCAATTTGGAGATCAAATAGATCCATTGAAAATTTCAGAAGCTGGAGGTTGGAAGTATTTCACTATGTAAAGTTAGAGAGGAGATTTTTTCATTTCCAACCTGAGTATAAATCCAACATTTGAATCAACATGAATGTAACATTAATGCCTGCAACCGCGAACGGGTATTCCCATGTCGCCCTCACACCTTCTTGTTTGAATAGTATTCTCTGGAAAGAAGCCTTCACAATAAAATTAGTGAGATAATACACCAACATAGTTCCCATTAACCAAATCAGATTAGTTGTGATACCGGGTAAGTCCTTGCAAAGAACAAAAGATTCTCAAGTGAAACGAATCCACAACCCCTGAGAAAAAAAGAAAGTCATACTCGTTTATTCACAAAGATATTCGTATCACTTACAGGCGCAGACCTACCTAAAATCTGTTGAAGGATTTGGTCCCTGCCAGCCCATGTCCTTCCATTGCTCAGAGACCAAGCCTTTAAGCTCAATATCAGGAAAGGAGGCATTCCACAATGCTCTAAGAGCTTCCTACATGTCATAATTCAAAAGAAGAGGCATAAGCATGAGGAATTACTAATGGCTTCAAGAGTTAAGTGTATAGTGTAAAGGCACAGCACTAATACATGTTACACTAATCAGCTTGTGTTTATTAGATAAGAAAAAGCTTGGCATATGAATGTTGTTTCTTAGATACAACTTCTAGTCTATCAAGACCAAAGTAACATGTGCTGGATTTCGAGTGCCTTAGTTTTTTCTTAAAAGAAAAAAAAAAGATCATAGCAACTCGGTATAAATGTGAAAAGTTTTCACATACAAAATGTAAGATGGATTGGGTGATTTTCTTGGAGATCAAAAAAGCCTACTCAGAAATGTCAAAATTTTGATGGCTTAATGCTCAAAAGAAAAAAAAAAACATATATTCACTGTACTACCACTAATAAAAGCAACACTCTCATATTCCTCACGTTTATTATGTAATAGTAACGTAGGAAAATTAACAAATCACAACTTCATGGGGCATTCTTCTGATCATTTCTCTATGTGCACACACAAAACACTTGAGCAACAGAGGAGTTTATTATCATTGTAATTGGTTTTTCCTATAGTTAAATAGGCAAAGGAAGACACATCACTTGATGGTCAGGCCGAGTCTCATCAAAAGGCACGTTCAGTCTTTCCTGAAGCTTTTGCAATCGTTGCTCCTGCGAGAAGGTTTCACAAACATTTAATTAGGGAAACGTCATGCATTAAACAGTATGATAAACCCTTAGCACTGAAAATAATTGATCATTAGTTTCCCCAATTTCACATGAATTTAGATGAAGTAGGGGCCTAGTTCACAAATTAAAGATATTTATTGATCAATAATATACTGTTCAATCTAATGTAACCAAATTTTGTGGGTCCGCCACTGCATGCAATTTAATTCTCCCCTCTCCCCCCCCCCCCCACACCCCCCCCCCCCAAAAAAAAAACAAAAAAAGAAAAAACATGCATGCATGCATGTAGAACTCCGTTTTGATTGTGGATTGGTAAAGCAGTATAGCATTATATAAATGATACCTGAAGAGGGGTGAGAGTGTAATCAAGGTTTCTTTTGCTGGAACGAAAGAAAAGTCCTGCAAACCATGACCGCGATCCAACCATAGCCTAAATTACCTGCAAACATGCATCTTTTTTTCTTTTGGGAATTTGTTATTGTACGACATGGGTGGATCCACTCAAATACTGTGAAACTAAGGCACCAAGGCCGATGATAAATACCTCGCTCGGCGGCGGGATCGGAAGCCGGAGGCAGAGCAATCACGGGAGGAGGAAATTCATTCCGCTGGAAAAAAATAGTCTAGAGAGATGGTCGCTGAAAAACGGACGAGGAGATTGATTTATTTTTAGAATAAATCTAGTTGGGATCTGACATTTATTTTTAGAACCACTAAAAAAAAATTCACCAAATAGGTAAACAAATTTCTAAAAATCCATGCTCGCGTATGAGTTGCATGGGCACGTTTCTCCTTTTTTTTAAAAAAAAAAAAGCTATTTGCTTGCTTGTTGGCGTAATTAGTGGTTCATTTGCTGCACACAAGTAGCAGCACCTTTATTTTTGCGCCCACTCGATTTATAATATACTATTTGCTTGCCAACCGTAAAACTTCTGTTATTGGATATATACGTTTGAAAAAAAAAATACTTACATGTATTATCAATTTTAAATTATCTTGTAAAATATAACATTCAAAATTTTAAGTGATATTTGGACCAAATATATATATATATATATATATATATTAAGGAGCAAAAGATAAGAGAGGAGTAGGCAAGATGAACATGAACATGAACATGAACGGGAGATTGCGTAGCACTCATGTCGATGCGGCTGTCATGAAAATGAAGCAAGGCATCGCGCCGCACCGCTCAATTTTTCCTCAAAAGCCTCTCCGTCTAATCTCGCATAGATACTCTCTGCAAGCACATTAATTCAGGTCTTTATTCACTCTATTCGTAATTTATTATTTTGTTTACTTAACTAGGAAAAACCAAATCTGATCGAGGAGAAATTTTATAATGCTCTGTGTGCTAGTTTTATTGCTTATGCCACCAAACTCATTTTTAGATATTCTATGATAATTAAATACATAAAAATTTATGTAAAAATAGGCTAATATTTATAGTATCAGATAGTTTTACATTTTTTTTTTCAAGTTTTGAACTATCTACATAGTTTATTTTTATGAATAATATCTATAAAAAATATTGATGAGTTAGCTGCAAATAATATAAGTTATATTTGAAACGTTATAAATTCTCTCCTGATAGAGCGGTTTTCTCTCTGATTGAGTAAACTGAAACGTACGAAAAAGTGAGAGAGTTACATATCAGGCCTTTCGTAAATTAGCCCCTGTCGGATTAAGTAAAGCATTTCCCTATGAAAAATAAAATAACAGCACTGAAGTAACAACAAAGGAGGATGAATTAATAATTAACAAATTAGAGAATTCAGTTAATAAGATGTTTTCTAAGGAACGGGATAGGATTTGGTGCGGCACATGCACTTGTAGGTCATGGGGCAGGTCTCGGATTCAGCCAGCGAGGCGCAGAAGACGCTGACCATCACCAAATGGCACGGCGAGCACGACCCACACGCGTGCGAACAGTCCGGCAGCCGAGACCCAGGTCCCACCACCACCGTACCACTGCGCCTCCTTCCACTGCTTGCAGTCTCCGACGAGCCCCACAACTCTGCCGCTCCTGCTGGAGCCACCGACGAGCCTCCTCCGCCGCTGCTGCCGCTGCGGTGGTTGACGATGCTGTTCTTCCTAGATGCGACTGCGTCCAAGGAGGCGACGATGATGATCCCCATGAGAAGAAAGGCAGCTGGTACTCGGCAACTCATCTTCGCGGCGGCCTTGATTTTATTTGGAATTCAGACGGCGAGCTACTGAGATGGCTGCAAAACACCGCAGATGTATATATTTATATACATGTATCACGTACAGTGAGTGAGAGTCACAGGTTGCGATGAATTACATTGATTTTGATAATAATAATGAAGAGTCGTCACAAGGGATATGATACGTATATGATGGAGGAAAGAAAGAAATATAGCATCACAGGGTTCATGGCGCCATTCCATGGGCGTCTGCTAGCTTACGATCAATATGAACACCGCTATTCCATGGCACCATGCAACTCATGAGTTATTATTATTATTATTACTTATTACTACACAACAGTAAATGTGAAGAAGGTGAAGGTGGACTCAAGGAAAGGGCGAGGGAGCATTAATTATGCATCAATCCATCCATTTTTTGGGAGGATATTCGCATCCTATCTATTTACCAGGTTAAATAGACTAACCTGACCAATATATTCGTATCCACAGGCCATCGGTCCATTCAGGATGGCTTAATTAACACACACCCACATCGGACCTGACCAACATATCCAAACAAGAAAACTACTCAAAACTAATTATGTCCACCATTGTAAAGGCTGAATAAAATCTCAAATGCCAAAGTTCTTAATTTACAGCAGGAATAGAATTTAAAAGGCCAGTTCTTGACAGCGAAAGTAAAATTTTAAATGTCTCGACTCTTGAACAATGTACATATGTAATCTTTAAAACATCTACATAACTGCTGCTTATATTAGAAATAGCATTAAAAAATTTTAACAGCATACATAACATCGAGAAAGCTTTAATATCAGACCAAAGAGTATAAGTGACATAAAGGATTGCTGAAATTTGCATTTATGTTGGGAATCCTCATTAGATGAATGCCTTGACAAGCTCAGAGAAATTGCAGACATAACCAGTTCTTGGACAAGCTAATCCTGCTGCTATCATTGTTCTTGGCCATGTCCTCTAATGCCTGACACAATTATATATATAGATTGGACAAGCTATTCACTTTCTTATTTATAATTTATGGTTTAGCTGCTATTGTCACCAAAGGTGCATAAAAGAATATCCAAATGAACATTTAGGATTAACTCAGAAGACAAGGACATGTAGGGATTCAGGGAGTTGAGATCAGGTGTGTTTCTAGGCATCTAAAACATGCAGCAGCTTAGGTAGCTTTTGGTTCTGACAAAAAGAGACTCAGATACATAAGTAGCCTTTGCTTTGGATGACACAGTTGAGCTGTCAAAAAATCGAAAATACGGAGGTCCAATGGTTGCAGTCAACCAGAAAGAATTTGAATTACCATGTATCATTTACAACCGATAATCTTCAATGTCAACAAATTAATTATACAAGATTAGCACTATAGAATTCAGAATTGCTCTTAAGAGATACTGTGACGATTTATAAACATGCTGATGTTACTTAATGTGGTTGGATGCACAAGATGTGAGAATTAGAAATTTACAAGCATAAGCACTTGCTTTGATGTCTTATTTGCTCATACCAGCTCTATAAATTCCTGAAGCCTTAATTCCAATTCGAATATGCTCAGCAGCTGCAATTTAAACAAGATGATGAAAACAAGATTTTGAAAAGTACTAAGCTAGCAAATTCAACCACTAAACTGAAAAACACATCAACTAAGAGGCTTAAAAGAACATGATTTTAGTCCTTGTAGTTTAGAGGAACACTCATCTAGTGCTTGAAATTTCACCGCACATATGTGTGTTTAGTATGAAAAAGGAATGCACTATCCCTTCAGACAGAAAAGAAAAAGTCAAGTCAATTTTCCTTTATAATGCACAAGTTAAAATCAAGTGACAAAAGAGTCTAGCATGTACTACACCTTTGTATCAAATCGTCTAGAATCGTTTATTGGAACAATAGTTACAATAGCAATGCATGGAATAAGACTTAAATTTTTATGCTTTGTATAATTTATGCTTCGTACAAGAAACAATACAATGAAATCATTCACTGCATCACAAAAGCTAAACTTGATGAGATAATTAGACACCGGTCAAGTAGTAGTTTTGAAATAAAAGCCCCCAAATCTTCAGATATAAGTTCCTAGTGCAACACAAGGGCCCCTACGTTGCACCTCGTGGGCAGTGGGAGCATATATATATATATATATATATATATATATTAGGAGAGAGAGAGAGAGAGAGAGAGAGAGATGCTAATCTCATGAGGATAAGTTAGACTCATGTTAGGTCACTCTAGATTATCCAATTTAGAAGTGATCTAGAAAGTGAAAACTATTTAAACACCAAAACTCAAGTAATTTGATTACAGTCATGTTACATAATGCAGTTAAAATAAGCTGCTTTAATAAATAATTTTAAATCAAATACTTGGATCAAGTTTGATCATATGGATAAAAAAATATATGCAGAAAAATATCAATTGTTTGAATTTCCAAAACTATACCGTATCATTTTGGAATCACACTATTTACATCGTTAATTAGGATAACTTTGAACTATTGGATGCACAACTAGAACTTAAGAAAAAGTAATAATTTTTTATTTTTTAGTACTTTCAGATTAGGTTGCTTCTAACGGTTCCGATCTTTTATTTGAAACATAAAATTAACTCGATATGAGACTAGTTTTTCTACTATTGAGAAGAAGATTGGGAACACCTGACATGATTTAAATTTAACAAAGACTAGCAATACCATTACCAGCAAAAAAATGTTACTGGTATGCATTGTTTCCAGAGATTTTTTTTTTTTTTCTGAAAGAATATGCAGATACAAGCGACAAGTTCCTAGTGATACCAAACAAGTTCTTCGCAACAGTGAAAGCAAGGGTTACTAGGAAACAAAACTTGAGGTGCCTTGATCAATTAATCTGTCCACCATCTGTTTAATTCCATCATTGCATCTTATGTTCTACAGCTTCACCTTATTCAGGCTTGGTTAGCACAATGAGAGGATCTTGTACCATGATTTGTTAAAGTCTTTGCACCCTTACTTCCCGCAGCACCAGATGTTGCAGCAGAAGTATTTCGCACACTTCTGTCTGCAATTCTTTTTTGCCTTGCAGCCAACAGCTCCTCAGCTTTCCTTCTACTTTCTTCTTCCTGCACGCAAATGGCAAACTCCTCAAAAATTGCACCTAGAAGATTTGCTAAAACAATTTCATTGTGAAACTTCTAGTACAAGTGCAAAATTAGTTCCTAGACCAAACTGGTGCCCTCCAACAAGTTAATCCACTCTTTTGAGAATATGAAGAAGCTACTTCGGTTTTAGTCAACATTTTTCTACAACAAACAAATGATACACGCTTCTTAGCAAATTAATCTGGCAAGCAATCAGAAACTGTTCGTTGTCTGATATCTCCAGTGGAATTTAGAACTTCCAGGAGAAATTTCCAAAACTGAGCAAATTTTTACCCTCTAGGCACTCCATGATATATATCAATAGGTGCGATAATCAAAAGGGAAATATGGGCACATTTTTTGGGGAGATTAATAAACATAAGGAAATTAAAAATAAAGTGGGTTTGCTTGAATCAACTTTCTCAAGAATGAGTATCCTTCACAGGAGTAACTGCAGGCTCCAAATTATGTTGACTAGTGCACAGGGAGACGCAAGTACGGATAACATATAATGATAACCCAAGTCACATACCTTCTCAGCCTTGCTCTTGAGTCGTGCTGCTTCACTTAATGGAACTGGTTTCCTATTACCAGTTGAGACTTGGGACCTGTAAAGAACAGATCCACGTAACGACTTGTCCTGTGGACGTCTGAGCGAACTTTTGCTATCTATACTCCTGTTGGTCTTGCCTTTCTCAGGAGTATGTTGTTTCTCATGATTAGCACAATCATTTGTTTCAGCAGCAGAGCTCTTTTTGTCAATTTTTGAACATGCAACATCTGCAATATATTCAGCATCAGGTGTCCATGATATGCCCTCAGATTCAAGTCTACTTTCTACTCCTAATACAATGTGGAGGTCATCAGGCTCACAATTCCGTGACACTTCAATTTCTCTGGAGTAACAACCTTGACCTTTCAATGCAGAAGTACTAGTCAATGTGATGTCAGAAAAAATACTAGCATCTGCCTCCCATTTAGAAGTAGACTCTTCATTTTCTATGTTCCTTGTTGGAACCAAAAAAGAGTCATCAATTACTACTTTGTTTGCATTAACAGCCTTGATTTGCTGGTGATCTGCCACAGTCGCATTTGAACTACTTTCGTAAACAGACAAGTCTTCAGCAGAAGTATGCACTTCGCTTTCTCTAATAAATTGAGAAATGACAGACCAACCTCCATCTATCTGACTCCTGACTCTAGATGATTCGTCGGTGAAGTCAGGCAGAGTGCTTTGAGCAATACCTGTTGCATCTCTAAACTTCGTTTGTAGCATATCATGGTCGATGTATTTTGTTCCCTTTATGCTTTTTACGTAGTTCTCATGACCCTCAAATTTATCTGACAGGCGCTTATACAAAACATCAGGATTCTTATCAACTGTAACGATTGGATCAGCTGCAGTCAGACAGTGCCTAGGATAACTGTGAGGTGCATCATCAACTGGACAAATGGGTGCTGATAGCCCCGTATTGTCAGAGGCCCTAACTATGTAGTATTCAGCTCCTAAGTCTCTCTGGGTCTGACTCCCGTTTGTTTCACCTGTTACTTTTGTTTCTTCCTGTAGTGGGTCATCAAATCTGGATTTTTCATCTCTCATGAGGATGCTCTGCAATGCTTGCCAACTTCCATTTACATTTTCCATCTCCGAACTGTCTTCTGGAGGATAAGACTCAACATTCCTGGTGTTAGCATCTGATTTTGTACCTGTGTTTCCAAGCTTGGAGCTGCTCTTTTTTTTCTCTTGATGCCTGGACTTGCGGTGCTTTTGAAGAGTGGTGACTACATTCTCCACCTCGTCTTGTAAAAGTTCTCCATATATGGCTGGATCATCTAGAGATGACTCATCAGATGATCCTTCACTGGCACCATTTCTTCTTCTAGAGGAAATGTAATTGATGTTACGAATAACAACCGTCTTGGAGTTCTTCTTGGACCTTCTCTTACTGAGAGCGGTTTGTGATGCCTCCGTTTCAGTTGGCATACTAGGTTCTTGATCAGTATCTAATCCACCCTCTGAATTGGAGTAATCGTCATCTTGGTAGTCATCCTGTGACTTGGAGGACTTACTCTTGTGTGATTTCTTATGGCGGGACTTTTCGTTTGCATGGGGATGTTTGCTGTTCCTTTGATGATCTGAATATCGTGAAGCATTTTCACCATGTTCTGCTTCAGATGGAGGCCAGTGTATATGTCCAGGATAGCCTGAAAAATATGGAGACACCAATGGCATACCAGGGAACGCGAAAGGTTGGTAAGGAAACCCATCTTTAGTGGAACCCTGAAAACCATTCCCGTATTGCCAAGGAAAAGGAACTTGGGGTTTGTCGGTGGAGGTATCTCCATCTGCAATGGTCATTTGAATCACATAAGCTGGCAGTGAAAAGAACGATGAAATATAGATGCACAAGACAGACTAGCAAGCAAAGGCTCAGGCAATTTTTTCAAAGAAAATGGACCTTGGATTACTAACATATCATCTAATAACACTGGACAAGGAAAGTTAGTAGATAATTCTAGTATTATATAGTTCTGTTTGTCAATTATAATTATTTTTAAATTACAAGAACACTGAACAAGGATAGAAGAGTGGTGAATACCTGGGTTCACATTTGAGAATGACGATAAGTTATTTAGATCAACTGTGTGACCCACAGATTCTGCTGTTAATATAAGTCCAGGAGTTACATTTTCTGATACCACTTGCTGAGAGAATGCCTCCATTCTCGCCAATTCATCTATCCAATGCTTGTCGTTCCCTTTTTTCTCGCACAATTCTCTAAAGTTCAGGCAAGCTTCTCTGTATTTATGAAAATTATCAAAACATGAAATGTTTTGCCTTAAAACAACATGGAAATTCATCGATTTGGCATACCTCAACCAAGAGGTCAACAATGGCACCATAAGAAGTGGTTAAGCAATTGCAATATTAGAGGGAAATCAGAGATATCCTCTGAGAAATAAGATTTCATTTGTTAAGTTTCAAGTTGCTTCAATGATTAATGAGATCAAAGTGGTGACAGAGACAGGTGGCTTAGAGAGCTTCCTAGTGCTAGCAATGGAAATAAACCTCTACATTGAACCAAATGTTGATAAATGCATCTTTAGTAAAGGAAGTTGAAAGAACAAATAATAATTCCAACCCATGCCACATCAGCAACTGTGTTCTTCAATATATTTAGTTTTAGCACTACCAAAAGACGCAGACCTCTCGTAAGTTCTCCTTTCTTTTAACTGAAGATCCCAATGCTTAAGTCACATTTCATCCAAAACCATTTATGCATTTTCACCAAGTAGAAGTGAGAAAACGCTGACCAACTCGTAATATAGGATGCCGGTCTATTACGAAGTAGAGGTCAACAGATAGCACTTATGTGCCTGCCTAGGTTTTGAAATTTGCTAATCAAAAAGTGTTTCATATAATCAAGGGTTGCTTGAATTACATCCTAAAACTAAACCGGCCAACAAAATAGGCTGTCGTTAGCCTATCCAAAATCTGAACCGACCAACAAGTAAGACTTGAAATTCATAGCGTGGCTGAGGAATCATACATCTCAGGTTTGAGTCCGCGAGGCTGTAATGCCCCCATCCGCCCACTTGCCGGTGTACCTAAAAAGGTGGCAGGAGCACCTGTTGTGGAAGGCCTGCATTCTGTTCCAAGGGGGGTGGGCAGGTCCCCTGGTATGGGTTTACCTATTACGACGGCCGCCGTAAGAGGCCGGTTACGGGCAGGGTCTCCCCCCGATAATCTCAAACAAAAGATTTCTTGCAATCATGCATTAAAAAAAAATGCCCACTGCATCTCACAAACAAAGATTGCTACGTAAGGAGCATCAGGTCAACATTGATGTGGAACCTGCCGTAGATTGGAACCTACTGTAGAAACTTTAAAAGGTTCCAAGTTAGTTATTACCTCGGTCAGGATTGGACGATTATAATCTTAAAGACATTAACCAGCTAAAAAACAGAGGATATGTATTGTGAATATGATGGGAAAAGTGTGGCCATGGTCTTGATCTTGAATCAGTAAAAAAAAAAAAAACAGCAAATGCAATCAGCAAACATGATCTTAGACTCAAAAGTGTATAAACTTTATAACTATATATTAAGATTAATATAGAGGCACTTACTCAATAGAATAAGAAACAAAGTCGAAATTTTTTTTTTTTTTTTTTTTCGGTGAGAAGTGCAAAGTCCAAAACACTGTGTTCTTCGTTTTATGATATCTTTACTTATATAATTTATATTTTGGGTGGTCAGTACCAAGAATGGAGATAAACTACCGTATATCTAATCAACTAAACACTTACCTTAAGCGATAAGCTCCAAAAGCATCAGCAAACGACACAAGATCCTCTATATTTGCGTGATCAAAGCCTTGCACTAAGGCCCTAGCGTATGCCATGCCTTGCTCCTTCTGGAGAATAGCTTTACGACTTCCTAAAGCTCTCTGCAGGTAATACCTTCAAGCAAGTGATAAGAAACGGATTAAAGACCACAAATGAAAAGGATATACTTAACAGAACTAAGCAAAGCAGAATGTTCCACATACTTAGAGCTTCCTCCTTTGGCAGGATCAAGACCATTGCGCTCATCCTTGAACTGCTGATTTCACAAGCAAAGAAAATTCTTAAGATGCTAAGACAGTTATAGTAGTATAGTTTGTCATTTGCTGATGTATAGCAAGAATCTTGAAACCATTAACATACCTTGGAAGAGAAAGAATTGGTGTTACCATCACCAAAAGCCCTTGTCTCTGTTGTAAAATTTATTATATTTGAAAAGAAATAAAATATTAGAAACTGTTATTGAGATAATTAAAAAATTAGCTACTTAGCTGTGTAACTTTAGAGACTAACATATATATGACACCGCAAACAATTTAGAAATAACCTTTCACATACCTTGATCTTGTAGGACCTCCTCTGAGTTGATTGAATTATCAATCTGCAATATTTCCCTTTCTATTGTTACCACCCGCTCCAGGATCTCAGGAGTGTTCACAAACTGCACAAACCTGAGCGAGTGTTGCCAAGATCCCCGTTTTAGTATACAAATAGAACTGGCCTTCCATTCTTTTCTCCATGTAGTGTGCACCACAAAGCCACTTGGGCTGGCAACGAGTACTAATTAAGCTAATTACTGCAATTTATGAAAGGAAAGAGCATATACCTGTGGAGGATAGATTTTGTAAACCAGGAGGTCGGACCCGTTCCGGAAGGCTGGAGGACGATGGAGTAGCCACCTTTTGGGGCCTGCTCTCGGAGGCAGCCAAGATGGGCAAGGAATGGATCAAACAGTCCTGAAGCAATCTTGTAGGCATCGGCATTGCCGTTGGCCGAGAAGGCGAGAAGATCGAACCTAGAGGTAAGATCAGAGAATGAGTCACTTGTGGGTTCAGAAACCGAGGAGGAGCATCAGTGTTGACTAGCTCATGAGCGATGAGCTGAGAAATGAGACAAGTACCTGGTACGGGTGGGAGTGAGCTGGAAGACAGCTTTGTGAAGAGGCAGATGATCGTCCATGGGTAAGGCCGCCATGGTAGGCTGCTGCTCTGCTCTATCCTATGCCGATCAAAAAATGGCTGGAATATCGGAGAAGATCTGAATGGGGGAGAAGAAAAAAAAGCAGCAGCAAGGAGGAGGGGGGCGGTTGGTAGTTGGTCGCCACCTCTTTCCCGCTTTAATCCAGGCTGGATGGTTGGTAAAGCGGCCCATCAGATCACACATGCACCGGCATATCTCGCCAGCTAGTGGAGGCGGAGGTGGAGATGGAGTGGGACACCGGTAACGAATGTCTATAACATCATACAATAATACCATAATAACTAGTTATTAACCCGTTGTCGATATTAAGTAATATAAAATGTGATCTTTCTTTTCATCTAGGCTCTAGCATACTGTAAGTAGTTACTAACGAATTTCTATAGCATACTTTTCGCAGTCGCCATTTGCTTAGTGTATCCATTGCCGCTTCTGGACACGATCTCATTAACCAAATACACAGCATTAGTTCTTAACTAATCCACCTTAGTTCAGTTAGAGGAGTATGCATCTTCACTTTTTGGGGTTGTTTTGGAAGAAGTGAAAAGAAAGTTGGAGGAAAGTAAATTGAGAACTTTGCGGAAAGTGGTTAGAAATATTTATTTATTTACTCATCGATATGATGCGATCCAAATAATTAGAAATACTTATTTGGATCATATAGATAATCCATAAAATAATAAAACTATTTATGTTTGGCACTGCGCAAAGTGAGTAGGCCATAAGCCTAGTCTACAATAGAGACATAAATGGCTAAGTCCAAGCGGAGGCAGGCGGGCTGAAAAATTGTACAATATAAGTTAGCATGAATCTATTAGTTCGAGTTTGACTATAGCTTATGCAGGTAACACTGTAGCCCTTTAATTATCTCACATCAACTAGTGGCTAAAAGAATGATACGCTTATATGTGTGTTAAACGACTCTGAGACCGAAGCATTCCCTTTTTAGGTGGGACAAGCTGATCACATGCAGTATAAAAGCCCAGTGGGAAATTGATCAAAACGCCTATGAGACCGGAACGTTCCCTTTTAGATAGAAATATCACATCCGACATTTTTCTTTTTTGCTTTCTGAGACGTCCTCCCTAAACCGGCAAAAATGCTCAACAATTGTTTGCTATAGTTTATAATTTTGTAGAGATACAACGTTATAGGGGTTTTGGCTTTCCAGGCCGCTCTCCTTAAATTGACTGAAACGTCTAAAAAATGTATGCTATAGCTCACAATTTTGAAGTAAAATTTCACCGTGGATGATTTTTTCACTTTCATGGTCACCCTTCCGAACTTGGGCAGAAATGTCTTAAATACGTATGTTATAACTCACGATAAGAAATATCATAAGTTTTTTGCTTTCGACGGCGTCTTTCCAAAATTGTCAGAAATGTTCAAAAATTGTATGTTATACTTCACTATTTTGAAGAGAAATATCAAGTTGGATGGTTTCTTGCTTTCTAGGCCACCTTCCCCATAACTCATATTTTTGAGAAAAATATCACGACAGACGTTGCTTTCCGCACCGCCCTTCCCAAATTAGTAGAAATGTCCGAAAATCATACTCTATTGCTCATAATTTTAATGAGAAATAGCACGGCGGATGGTTTTTGCTATCCAAACCTTCCTCCCAAAATTGGCCGAAACTTTCGAAAAGTATATACTATACCTCATGATTATGGAGATCAATATTATGGCAGACTATTTTTTACTTTCTTACCCGCCCTCCCAAAATTGGAGGAAATACCAAAAATCACATGACATCATAGTTCGCGATTTTAGAGATAAATAGCAGGGTGTACTGTTTTTGAAAATTGTATGTCTGAAAATCATAGATCCCGAAAATTGGTTGAATGTCTGAAAATTGTATGCCATATAGCTCAGGATTTTGGAAAATATCACGGTAGTCGATTTTTTGTTATTAGGACCGCTCTTGTATGTACTCACGATTAATAGAGAGAAATACCATGGTGAACGGTTTTTTTGCTTTCCGGGCCGCCCTCCCGGAAATTGCCATAATATCCGATAATTATACGCTATAACTCAAGATTTTTTAGATAAATATCATGGCGGATGGATTTTTGTTTTTTAGGGCACCCCCGAAATTGGTCAAAATGCCTGAAAATTCATATGCAATTATAGCTTGTGATTTTGGAGAGAGATATCATGGCGGGCAGTTTTGGTTTTCCGAGCCTCCAACATGAAATTGGCCAAAATGTCCTGAAATTGTATGCTATAGCTCACGATATTTTAGAGAAATATCACAACTAAATGTTTTTTGGCATTTAGAGCCGCTCTCTCAAGCTGGCTGAAATTTTCGAAAATCGTTATATTATAGCTCATCGTTTTGGCAAGAAATATCATGGAGGACATTTTTCGCTTTCATGGCTACCCTTCCGAAGTTTGCAGAAATATCCGAAAATCATATCCTATACCTCACAATTTTGGAGAGAGAAATATCATGAGGATGGATTTTTACTTTCTGGGTTGCCCTCCGGAATTGGCCGAAATGTGTGAAATTGTATGATATAGCTCATGAATTGAAGAGAAATATCACGGTGGACGTCTTTTTATTTTGAGAAACTATGGTATAACTTTCGATTTTAGAGAGAATTATCACGGCGGATAAATTTAGTTTGTCCTTTCGAAGTCAAATATTTAGTCGGTACCTAATAAAACGTCAAAATAATTTAGTTTTAAACTTTCAAATATTTAGCAACTAATTTTTGTCGTCTATTAATGTGGTTCTTTTTTTACCAAAAGTTTATCTACTTTTAAATTTAAAATTATTTGCACACTCAAATATTAATTGGTATATAGTGATTTCACTTCCAACAATTATAATAAGGCAATGACAATTCAAAATATTATTTTAACTATAGTATTTTTGTTTGGAATAAAGAAAACCCTTGGATTAAAAATAGATATAGTAAAAACACTGACATTCTTTTAGAACTCTTAAAATTCAAATATATTGAGCCCGCTAAAATAGTTTCACCCGGTCAAATTTATAATACCAAAATTTTAGATTCCCGCTTAAACCAGCTTTATACTGACCACCGCACCAGCTATCACTCACTTCCTCTATCCCACAACCACCTCTCAATGTCTACACCATGCCGTCGTCTCCGACTCCTCCCCTGTTCATCCTCCGCGCCGCCGAGCTCAAGCTTGAACCTCTATTGTTCTTCGAGCTAGAACTTGTCTCTGCCCGCCAGCTTTAGCTCGCACTGCTGTCCTCAAGCTCGAGACATTGCCGCTCGTGAGCTTGAGTTCAAGCCACTGCTGGTCCTTGAGCTGAGCCATAGGTTCCATATGAGCTCGACCCACATCAAGTTGACATTCGTCTGAGTGTGATTCACCTTTGATCACGGAGCTAGAGTCCTCATTGTCCAGTGCGTCCGTTCTAAACGCTTTTACGTCTCCAGCTATTCAGATCCGCGAGCCATACCTCCACCTGCCGGCTGCCTGTGCCGTTTCTTTGGCGACTGTACCTCGGTGGGGCAAATATTTCCTCTGATTAACTCAGTAAAGTTATATTGAACTTTAGATTGGTTATTTGTCCATTGAGTTCGTTCTAAAAGCTTTTATGTCTCCAGCTGTTCAGATTCGCGAGCCATACCTCTGCCTGCCGGCTGCCAGTGTCATTTTTTCCGGCGACTGTACCTCGATGGATCAAATCTTTCCTCTTGGTTAACTCAGTAAAGTTAAATTCAACTTGAGATTGATTAATTTCTGTCATAATGTTGAGTAACATCCTATAACTCGTTCAGTTCTGAAGCTCCCAACTTTAGTCTTAGTATACTTGGACGACTGGACAACCATATGGAAACTTCAAACAAGTATATATCAAGGTGATTGCATTATATGTAATAATCTTTTACTACACTATTACTTCAAACATTGCATTCATCATTTTTCCTATTTGATATATCTAGTTGTGGACAAGGTTATTAGAAATTTTGTAGATCTTTTTTTTTTTTTTTTTTTGGGAATATTTATGACCGAATGGAAATTGCTTAGTTATGAAGCGTGTGACTTTTCGTGAAAATTAGTATAAGTATGTAGAATCATAACGTTAGGTTGCTTTCTTCTACATACAATAAAGCTTCTGCTGCAATTTTTTTAAGACATAGTTTGTTTTCATAGCATTGTATATTATGGTGGTAGAGAGAGCTATTTTTGTTGATCTTTTCATTTAGAGCTTCTTCATTTCAGGTTGATTTACCTGTGAAGAACATGCCTGAATTATGTATGATGTGCTATTTTTAGAGATGAGGGAGACCTGTTTGAAGTGTAATTCAAGCATGGTAGTACTGACAAAAGGTCTATGGATGTTGTCTTTTTGTGTTTTTATTGACACAAGTTAGGATGCGCTATTTTGATTAAAGGTCGATTTGTATTAAGAACAATAGATTAGTTACAACAGAGCGTTCAGTTGCATATGAAAGTACTAAGAACAAAAAGAAATAAAATTGGACACTCTAGAACTTGATGTCATCCTTAATTCTGATTTCACACATTAGCTTGAAAGTTGCTGTCTGATATAGCCAATCTAGCTCGGTGTTCAGAACTAAGGAAACAATTCTTCTCTTTAAGCTTTGTACTGCCAAGCTGGCTTTACATCCTAAGAAGACTTGTCCATGTAAAAATTTAACCATAGTTGTTAGGCAAAAAGAACTTAGTAAGCACCTGACATAACAGAATGTTAATCAAAATATCATATCCGACATAGCACATCAAAAATATTGTTATGGTCTATGTGTGTTTTTTGGTGCTTGTATTGCAAAAGGGTACTTCTTATAAACTGTTAATCAAATATAGGTTTCTGGCCTTCAAATTTTGAGTACCTTCATGTTACTCTGCATCCCATTATCTGGTAATACTGTTGTGATGGCCACCATTAGTTTTCTTCATTTCCGGTCGCATGTACTATTTACCTAACAATGATGGTTTATAAAGTAAAAGTCCACGTCACATATGCATGTATGATCTGTGTTCATGGACCAAGCTATGGTGCAAAGCCACCAATTTTTGCGTGCTATATATCTGATTTCTTTAATGTGGCTAAGAAATGTCAATCCAATATACTAATATATTTATATATATATATATTATATTATTTATTACTTAAATACTATATATAGTATATATATATATATGTTACTAATGTAAAGCCTTGCATCTGTCATACTAGCTCATCATTAATCTTTGTGTTCAAGTACACATATTATACATAGACAAAGCAGTCTGCGCATTGTAATCTTGACAAACCCTTTTTTCTCTAGAGAATATAATAATAATAATGCTAACAATAATAATAATTATTTTATAATATTTTTGTGAGGTTCGACAAGTGTCAAGTCTAGAAGAGTAGAATTTGTCCGTGAAATAATGACTTAAATCCATGTCAGGTCAAGTGTTGAGCATAAGTATGAGTTCCATGAGATTCAAATTTAGTACCTCTAGATCTTATTACCATAACATGTTAGGATGTAGTTTTTGTAGGTTTCCATATAACTTAGGTGATGTCAAGATATGAGAATGAGGATAAACTTCTGCTTTCCTCTTATCTTGACCAGCTCTTGACAACACTTAATACTTCATCTAACAAGTAATTTGCTATTCATGTAATGAACTGAATTGTTGTCTGTCCACTTCTTGAAGATTGACAGAGCTGTTTATGATGTTGAAGAGGCAAACCGAGCACCAGAAATCCCCTTACAAAGTCTTTGCTGCTTTTGGTTATTCATCATCCTTCTAAAAGGTCAATTTTCAGTTTTCTCATATACATACATGGACATAGACTTTCTGGATTTTGAATAAAGTTAGCATATTTCAGGCCTCGACGGAGAAGTGCTGAGATACTCATAAACTTTAATGAGCTGTGGCCTAGAGATATTTTGTGAAGTAGTTTGGAGGAGGCTGAAATTTGTCATGTTGATGCACTGAAGGACTTGAGAATTTGCGAAAGAGATGTTTTTTAGGGATATTGGGTATGCTTTTCTTTGACACTTTTTTATATAACAACTAGCATATCAAAGGTAAAGAAGGCAAAATGTTTCCTCCATGACTCATCTCTGTAGCTAGCCTTAATATGTTATGCTAACTTTCTTACCAATAATGAAAAAATAAGAAGCCAAGTAATTGGAAAATGATTTCTTGATGTTCCTGAAGTAGTCATTTGGGTGAGGTATTGTTTGTTGTCTATGATATTAGTATCTTCTTAGGTATCTAAAAGAGCCTATAGAACAATTTTTCTCAGAGCTTTTCATGATCTTGATTCATCTACACAAATAGTTTTTTATGCTGACTTTTACTCATATTTATTAATCTTCCAACCTCCACATATGATTTCTTAGATTCTTACTGTAGTTCATGACTTAGGATGCTTCTCTGTATGCTTGTCCTTTGACATTTTAAGAACTGAATACTTATCTTATTCTATGTTCAGTTTATTAGATATTATAATCTGCCTTCTTCTTAGAGATATGAAGTTTATTGCTATTTAGTATGGTGTAAATTAATAACTTGATGGCGCGTGCTAAAACACCAACAAATTGTAACAAATATTTTCCACAAGCTTTACAAATAGTGAAACAACTTTATCCAACTCATGTTTGGGTATTTAACCCTTCGAAGGAAGCAATGACGCCTGCAAAGAGGTTGTTATGGTGATGGCTGCATGAGACACCACTGCGGCTTGATGGCAAGACTATATTACTCAACTCCTAATTCATATTAAAATTGTGAGAATAAAATTTGAACAATTCATTGCCTGGTAAAAGGTTGCAATATCGATTCTAAATAGCAGACCACATGATTTCTAGAAAATTAAGATTTCTACTAAGTATACTCTCATTTTAATTTCCAGGACGATCCGGTTCAAACCAAAATCCAATAAAATAGTATGAAATTTATTTGTGATATTTAACTCTAATAGTCTGCATATTTTCTCTACTAACTCAGTTCTTAATCTTGTACGTAATTGAATTGACATAGTTATATAGTTGTATGCAATGGGAATCAAATCTTATGGTTATCAAATCTTGATCTTCGTTTTAGTTTGTCGTAGTTTTATTGTTTTCTTTATGTGTAGAAAGTTAAAGAACTTTTCACCGCTATGCAATTAGCTAGACTAGTTAGTTAAATTTCTTCTCATTTGTGGTAAAATAGAAATAAGTACCTAGGGAACTGTTTACTTGTGTAATAATTATCTCTTTTTTTTTGGGCAAAATCAGTTGATTTAGCTAAAATTTCGAAAGTTTTTTTAGCTAAAAAGTGCACTCATTTTGGAAAAGTGCATTCATTTAGCTGAAAAGTACATCATTCATTTTTAAAGCCGCATGCTAAATCAACCACAGATAACTACGGTCAAATTATTTAAGCTGATCTTGGCCTGAGAGGTAATTTTTGTAGCGTTGTTATTTGTTATTTTGCTATGTAGCTGACTTTCTCCTAAATAGAGCATGTTTTATTGTTTGTAGTGTAGATCTCAGCATGCAATATTGTTATTGATCTTTTGATATTGGTAGCGATGGTGGCTCTAGTGGATGATACATTTTGGTGTAACAGTAGTGGCACCAGTTAGTTTTTTTATTTTTTTGTTTATTTAATTAAATGTTGCATATATTGGTAAATTTTATAAAAATGTGAAATCAAAAGTAGTAAGTAATATGAACAAATACTTATAAAAAAAAAAGCTTAGGACCAGATACATAATAGAAAGTACAACTCATCTCTAGAAAATTCCTTTTCATCATATTTGGTTCTCTATGAATTCAGATCTATGATAGAGTAAACACTTTGTATGTAGCTAAACATAGAAATCCACTGTCACCCTTGTAAACAATTACTGGTGCAAGTAGCACTTCTAAATATAGATTGTATAGCATATATAATGTACAATTTGAATTTTAAAAACCTGGCCATGGTGGAAAGCTAACAATTTTTGTGTAATCACTTAGAATATGTCTAATATCAATGCCTTAGTGGGTGCAGTATTGATTTTAGCTTCGTCAACCTTTTTAGGTTTATCATTTAATTGGGTTTTGACCGCCATCAGGAAGTTCTTTTTGATGGGAAAAAAAAAAAAATCTAGTTTGGTATAGAATATCTTCCCATGGCTTCTTCGTAATATTAAAATATGATGAACATATTTGCTTAGAGTTTAATAGCTGTGGTGGCACGATGAATTGTCAAAAGCGTATAGAGATATTTGGCTCGTCATTTAAATGTAATGTAGTTGAACTTGGAAAACTTGCATTAGTGTATTAACTATGTGTAAGATTATGGCCGACGTTTCAAAAACATCATTTCAATGTTTGCAGGTTTAATTTTGGTGATGCATACACAACATTTTGTGGTGTGATGTAATTTTTCATGCTGTATATTGACATGTATAGTCGTACTATTTCTATATTTTAGTTTGGCTTTTACGTACTGCTGAAGCTGCTGATTCGGCTCAGATTTCCGAGGTATGTTAGTTTTTAGCCTCATTTTTAGCTTATAGAATGTGGAATTGCTTTACGTGTTATATGGAAACGCGGTATGATTTGTATGGTCTTGACTATTTAAGATTTCTGCCAATATGCCCCAAATGGATGTTTATAATTAAAAGAGCTCTGCGTCCCTCTTTGGGTACTCTATGGAGTCAAGTGCATGAGCAGGGATCTTGGGTAGGAAAGACCTGCAAGATCAGCTTGTGTTTCTCTCTTTATCGTCAGATTATTTTATCTTAGCATTTAGTATTTTGATTATGATGTTAACTGCGGATAGTTATTTATTTTTTATTGCATTGTAAACTGTTAAATTTCAACTAATTAAATTGCTTTCTTAGTCAAGGTAATATGAGGTTCTAAGGTAAAAATAACTTGTCTAGTTAATCTTTTTCTTTAATTTTAACTGTTAAGCATCATTTTATAAGGTAATAGACCAAAAAGTGACTTTCAAAGGAGAAATTTTCTATATCATTGAACCAGATTATCCCCCTTTCTTTTTTTTTTTTTTCCTGTTTGTGCAAAGGTCAACGTAGATTTGTATTTGTCTGTAACATATGCATATGTTATCTATGTAATGCATCTTAGTCCCTTATTATTATTACCATTTGTCTATCTTAATGTATCAATTTAAAGGTTTGTCTTTTGCTATCAAAAGATATAATTTTGTTAACGTTATTTTGGTTGAAAATTACATCTTCTTTTGTCTCTTTTGGTCATTCTGGGTTTTCTTTTTTTCTTTTTGTTTTTTAATTTATAATTTTGTTGCTGGAAGATGGAGTTTTGTGTATTTCTAAAGGTATTTGCACATGGGCGCGCCCACACTGCTGCACATTTTTTTTTTCAGATACATTTACTTTCTTATGATTCTTGAATATTTTTTAATGATTATTATTTTCTTAAAGGAGAAATTTATTTATAATATAGGTAGAGATTTAAAATTTTTTTTTTTAACTCCGCCACCGCCGGTCCCAAGCCCGGATAAAGGAGGAGGGTTTAACTTAGTAGCTTTACTAAGAAATTCTACCTATATTATAAATATTTTTGTATTAGGTTTTTTTTTTTTGTTGTTTTTCTTTTTATCCCTTATGCTTTTTTTCTTAGATAGTTGTAAATTTAGTTGTACGTAGAAGTAGTTACACAAAAAATATTATTTATAATAATGTGTTTCTTCTTTGAGATAGTTGCAAGTTTGTTATAACAATCTTAATGCAAATACTATAAATAAAATAAAATAATTATTTTTTATTATTATAATTAATTATTCGTATCTCTTAATCGATGAATCAGTCATAAAAATATATAAGGATGTATTATTATTTTGTTGATCGTTCTAGTTAGCTATAAGGAAATATCATTGTTTTAGAGATATTTAAAAAAAAATTAAATACAAAATTTATAGAGCAAATGAAAATATAAGAGAGATGATTTTATAAACTATTTAGAATATATATATATATATATATAATAATATATTATATATATATATATACATATATATATGTATATATTTATTTATTTATTTATTTGGATTTTAAAAAATCAAAACAGATTAAAAAAAGCAAAATAGAAAAAAAGAAAAGAAAAAAAAGAAAGATGTTTCTGCTGCTTAAAACAGTAAGCTTAATCTGTCATGTTTCCTCTTCCATTTAGAAAGTAGTAATGTAATATTGTATATATATTATATTCAAAAAAACAAAGAAAAAGAAAAACCAGAAAAATTATAGAAAGTTATATATATATATATATATTAGTATATATATATATATATAATATATTATATATATATATGAAAAAGAAAAAAACAAAAAAAAGACAAAAAATATATCAAGTTGAAAACAGTAAACATTTGTTTTTTCTGTTGAGTTTCAGCATAGAAGTTATATATACATCTACGCTGAAACTCAACAGAAAAAACAAATAGTTACTCTATATATATATATATATATATATATATATATATATATTAAAAAAAAGAAAAAAAACAAAGAAAAAGAAAAAACAGAAAAATTATAGATTTGGATTAATTATGTTAATAGAATGACACACGAACATCTACGAACATACGTATACGAACACACGCGAACACATAGAACACACACAAATACATATGAACATGCGAACACACACGAACACATGCAAATACGAACACATATAGAACGTACACAATCACACATGAACACATACGTACAAACAAGAACACATAAAAAACACACAAACACACACGAACACCAACGAATACATATTAACACACTCGAACACACGTGAGCACATGCAAACACATATGAACACACAAACACTTACACGGACTCAAATTTACGTAATTTTCATGTTGAAATTTTTTTAAATGATTCTTATAAATGAGAATTTTAGTAATTCTAAATCTTAATGGATTTTAATTTTTTTTTTTTAACGGATTTAAAACAAAGTGAAATTGTATTTCAGTGAGAAATAACGTATAAAATATATATTTAAAGATAATTTTTGAAAAAAACTTTTAATATAAAAATCGTAGAACATGATTAGATTTGGAACTTTCATATTGAAAATTTATTTAAAAAATAGTTCTAAATGAGTATTTTCGGACTTTTTGTAAGCTTGACAGTTTTGAAATGAAATAATATCGTATTTCGGTATGCATAAACGTCTAAAATGTTGGTCATAATGTAATTTTGATGATAACAAAACAATTAGCAAAATATTTTTCTGTCTCTAGAGAGGTTCCAACACCCCTTTGGAATATTTAGTTTGAGCTTTAACTTGCAGATCTATAAATCTAATCTTAAAACTCTTGCCTACCATTGAGTGATCCTATAGAGAGGTTGTAATTTGGATTTTAGGTTTTATTTTCTTTGTGATAAGATTGTTAAGGTTGCTTGGTGAGCCACAAAACCAAGAGAAACGAGTTGCTAGAAAAATCGTTAAAACCTAGGGAAAACGGTTATTAGGTGAGCCTGCAAAATCGAGTGATACATGTTATAGCTTAGTCGCGAAAAGTTAGTTGTAACGGTTTGATAGATATCCGAAAGTCTATCCTCTAGTGGATTAGAGTAAGTCCTCAAGGAGACAAGAGTGGACGTAGGCAGGGTTTCGCAAAACCACTATAAATTTTGGTTTGATCTTTCTTATCTTGTCTTTACTTTGATATTCACTTGAGTGCATGCTAAGACTTAATTGATATATACATTTACATATTTAGAGCTTGATTGTTGATTATAGCTAAATCTTGTTTAGAATGATAAATCATTTAATTAGCTCTAAATATTTTTAATTACCCAATTCACTCCTCCTTTTGAAACCCAACATAAAACATATATCTATAGATACTTATTGAAAAAACTTTCAACATTAAAATTGTAAATTTTAATGAGTGTTTCTAGAAATCCAAAATTTGAACAGATTTAAAAATATTAAAAAAATGCTGCACAGCGTGAAAAATGCCACTTTTGCATTTAAACCAAAATTTTTTAAAAAATTGCATTTTAACCCATCAAACTTTGAACCTCCGAAATACCTACTTAAAAGCGTCTTTTCAAAAAACTTTCGATATAAAGTTGTAGCTTTCATCGAAATCTATGACTTTCATGTTAAAAGTTTTTTAAGAAGAGGCTTCTGAATAGGTGTATTGACTGGTGAAAAAAATCAATTTTTTTAAAAAAAATATGGGTTTTTTTTCCCCAAAAATTTGCGGTTAACAGTAACTATTTTGTCCATTTTCTTTTTCATTTAGTATATGTAATAATAATAATGAGAACATAAGCACCTTCGGTCTGTATTGAACTTATACCGATTCATTATGGAAATGGATGCAATGATATGACAAACAGACAAATATAAAATGAGATCAAAGCGAAGAAAAAAAACATCAAGAATGCATTACTATGCACGCAGGTCCAATCTCAAGAGACAAACTAATAGAATGCATTACTATGCCCGCATATAACAAGAATGTTTCTACAAATTTCGCACCTGCACTTGTCCACCAGCAAAGGAGAACCAAGAGACAAACAAAATTTAACCGACAGGCACACAAACCATGAGACAACTATGCAGGTTGCGGAAAATGATAGATCAACTACAAGCTTTCTACATACATAGAACATAACTAGACAGACATATTCCAACTAAAAGGACATGCAACTCCTTTATCGACACATTATACTAGACTCATTATCTCTAACATAGTCGGGCCTACGGGAACCAGCTTGCAATTAACACTCGGAGCTTCCAATTGTCTTGAGGCCAAGATAGCTGAAGTCAATGCGGGGATGCATCTGATGAAGTACCTTCTGAATCTTACAAACACACTCTTTCATGAGGTCCTTGTAATATAGATGTAGGTCCTTCACAGAGTACATCTTCACCTTCGTGTCAGCGGCGGAAGTTTTGTACAACATGAAATCACCCAGGCCGTCCTCACCAATAGCAGCTATTACCTCATTCAACTGAGCTCGGACGATGCCAATTCGCTTTTCCAACAGAGCTTGGATTTGGATAAGTCTATCTATCTTCTTTTGTTGCTTGCTTATATCAGCAAACATATCATGGCTATGGATTTTAATCTGTGACACATAGGCATTGGGAAGATGAGATGCCAAAACTAGCAACTGCACTACCTATAACATACATACATAATGGAGGAGAAGTCACCTGGTACATGTTCTTATCAACATTGTCCAACATGTTCTTCAAGCTTGGCTTCCTAGTCTTGATCCACAACGAACGGACTTCCTTCCGGATCAGCTTGACATCAATCTTGTCATCCTTCATATCATCAAAGCCTGCGACAGATTCAAAGGTGAGACCGCTGAAGTCAATGCCGGGGTGCTTACTACACACAACATGTCGGATCAATTCAATTGTCTTTTTCAGTACGATCCTCTCATAAACTAGGAGATTTTCCTGCTCCATCTCAGCTGCTATCACAGCAACTGCACGCCTGAGAGCAGGAAAATAGTAGCTGAGATGGATAAACGAAGAGTGAATTCACTCTTCTTTTTCAGTAATATCCCGGTGAGGCTTGTCATAGTCGATAACAGCCAAACATATCTTATGGAACTGCATTTCCAGAGACGTCAACTGCTTTTTGAACTCGGTTTTGATTAGGCGAAGTTTCATAATCTCCTCGTGGTTCTCTAACACTTGCAGAATCAAAAACAAGTATTGGTGTACAGCCTGAAACACAACACAAGCAGTTTCTGAATAAGTTGCCGAAGACTAACAAGTGCATTTAGTGGTGCCTACAACATACTCAGACAAAGGATAAACGAAGAGTGAATTCACTACAAAGCAGTAGGAGGAAAGCTATACCGCTGGGGTTAGCTTTTCAAGACCGGGCACGTCATGGCAGCTCGTGACCTGCTTCTGCAACGACTTGACATTATCGATCTGCAACCAATCTAGATCGAACACTGCATTCAAGCTATTGACAGCGTCTTCCCACTTATGCTTCCTATTAACAGATCCAACATTTTGTGAAGAGGCCTTTTGCCGCTTAGTTTGTCGACCAATTTTTCCCGTTTTTTCTTCTGTCTTTTTACAGACATTAACAGACCAATTGTTCTATTAACAGACCGTTTTTTCTTAGTTTGTCGACATTGGCGGTCTATGGAGGAGTTCACGGCTACCGTCCAGTGTTGTTCTCTGGAAGAGGTCGCCTATGACGGTTCGGACTACACTTGGACCAACGGCAACCAGCACGCACGTCTTGACAGGGCCTTTGTCAATGACGTGTGGAGTTCGCGCTTTGAGTCCACCACCCTCACTCACCTCACTCGCACTTGCTCTGATCACGCCCCTCTTCTCCTCTCGTTCGGTGAGCGCAAGTGGCAGATTCAGGAGGTCGTCTTTTTGTTTCAGGAACATGTGGGTTTTTTATATGGTTTTCTGGACGTGGTTTCGTTCATTCTTGTCATCCCGGTTCTTGGTTCCGGATTTGGTGGCCTTTTGTGACAAGCCTGCGTCGTCTTAAGCGTTGTTTTGCGTGCTTGGAATAAGAATATTTTTGTGATGTTTCTCCATCGTCTCGCTTCGGCTGAGAGCGCTGTGAGGAGTTTGGAGGACGCTTGCGGAGGATCCCTCTCCTATTGACGCGTTATCTGCCTCTCAACAAAGCGAGGCCGACCTATCGGTTGCAGCGGTGTGAGGAAGCGTTCTGGCAGCAGAGAAGTCGGCCTATGGATTGGTTAAAAGATGGGGATCTTCAATACCCGCTTTTTCCATTCCATGGTCAAGGGACGCCGCCGTACTCTTTTGTTCCAGCAACTTCAGGATGACGATGGCCGCGTGTGGGAGGACCCTTATGAGATTAGGGCCGCTTTGATTCGTCATTTCTCCTCGATGTGTATGTCCTCTCGTGTTGATATTTTCTGATGATCTTCGGGTTCTGTCATTCCCCGTCTTTATTTACTGATCCCATCAATGCTGATCTTTTGCGCTATGCCCGACGGTAGAGGAGATCCCATGCTACGGTCCAAGGATATGCATTTCTATCGAAGTTGCCCCTGACCCGATGGCTTCAACTCCTTTGCCTGTCTATAAGCATTGTTGGGATATCATTCGGGATGATCTGTTTTTTGCGGTTCAGGATTTTTTTCGTGGAGCTCCGATGCCGCGGGCCATGACGAGCGTTTTTATT
>MJHO01000132.1:605501-622545 GCA_002076135.1 Xerophyta viscosa | reverse complement strand
GTAATCATTATAAAAATTATATTATATTTTCAATAATTTTTTAAAACAATTAAAATAAGTGTTACCTAATATTTCTTTTTTTAAGCAATAGATTAACAAATGTTGTTTCTTCTCTTACTTTTTAACAACAGATTACATTAATATGATTTAATTTTTAACTTATAACAATATAATTTAGGAGTATTGTATTTCTTATTCTTTTAACAACAATTTATTGATGTGTTGTTAAATATAATTCTTCTAGCAACACATGGAAATAAGTGTTGCATATTTTTACTCATTTCGTAACAAATACTATAAGTGTTGTATATATGAAAACTCTTCCGCAACGGTTTGACAAATACTATAAATTGATATCATTTTACAACAGGTAATATTAAACTGTTGCAATTTTCATCATGAATTCAAAGTGGCACAATACTTTCATAAGTATTGCAAAATGTATTATATTATAACACTTTTATAACCGTTGTTAGCAAAGTGTTGCTATATGTCTAAATTCTTGTAGTGATTTTTTTTAAATATATCTTTTAGCCGACTGTGCTTTTCTTCGAGACGACTGATCTTACTTTTAAATCTATCTTTTAACCGACTGTGCTTTACATCGAGACGACTGATCTCATTTCAATTTTATTTTAAGCCGACTGCGCTACATTATGAGACGACTGATCTCATCTCAAATCTTATTTTTAGCCGATTGTGCTCTACTGAGAGACGACTGATCTCATTTCAATTTTATCATAAGCCGACGGTGTTGCACTATGAGACGACTGATCTCGTTTTGACTATAATTCTGGAAATAAGGTGACTATACTCAAGTTCTCTCGCTCTCTCCAGACAAAATGTGGTATCTCCTTATCTTTGTCCAATCCTTCTCCGAAGGATCGAACAAAGAGGGGCAACTGTAGACACCCCATTTTGTCCAGGTTATCGTCCCGATTTTATTCGATAAACTCGATTAAGCTTAAAATCTTGATTTACATGATTAAATTTATTTTAGCTTAATTTGAGACTATATGGACGTACATAATTGTTTATAATTTTAACGAGGTCGCATACGAACGAGAAATTTTCGTAAAAACAAAAATTTTATACTTGAGGGGCTATATCTGCCAATATTTAATATATGAGTCCAGCGTTTTCGCAAAATAAACAGGCCCGTTTTTGCAATTTAGCAAATAAGGGTATTTTTTACGTAATATATGAAAATCAACGGACGCAGTCGCCGCGGCCGCGCCTCGCGCCCACGATCGCCGCGGAAGAACCGGTCATGCGACCTCCCACGTCGTCAGCACCTCTCACGCGGCGCGACGACTATAAATATAGGGGTGATCGAAGCTTGGAGAGAGGATCGGCAGATCAAAGAGAATCACACCGAACCAGGGGCTGGAAGCTCGGGAGATCGAAGGAAAGGTCGAAGAGAAGCTAATCGAAGCGTTTGCACGAGGGGAGACAGCGTCGGATCGCCGGAAAACGTCGAAAATCTTCGTTGTCGCCGACCGAGCTCGGGAGCTAAGGTAGGCCTCTTTATAAGCCAAAACATTTATATTTCTAAGTTCGTGGTTACTAGGACATCGTGAAACGCCGCCGTGGCGGCGCCGACGGCGAGCCACGGCGGCGGAATTCGAAATTTTATTTTTTACCGAAACTTTAAATGATCATAGTAGAGTCATCAAAATCAATTTTTGACATCGCCATTGAATCCAGGACCGTCGATAACCCTTAGGTACATATACGGACTTCGACGGCCGGCGGCGTTTCGCCGCCGGCCATGTCAGCCGGCCGCGAGCCGACTGAATTTCTTTAGGACGACGACCGGCTCAGCCGGTCGTCGATTTAAATTAAAGACGCGTGTGGGTTAACCCGCGCGCGCCGGGCTCGGTCGCGACCGAGCCCGTTGTAAACCGACCGAGTCGGTTTTAAAACCGACCGAGCCCGTTTGCATCCGACCGAGCCATTTTTAAATCCGAGCGAGCCATTTTCAATCCGGTCGAGCCCAAATTAATTCTGATCGAGTCAGTTTCAATTCTGACCGAGCCATTTTAATTCTGACTTAGCCATTTTGATCATAGGAACCTATTTAGTGGTCCAAATCTATTTTTAATCAATTTTGATCACTTTTAATTGGATTTTAAGTTATAATTTCATGATTTTTATTATAAAGATGGCTAAAAATATCAAAACATCATAAATCTTTTAAAAATAAGGTTAGAGTGAGGCGGTTAACCGATCTCTACACCTTATTAAATTATTTACGATATAAAAAAAAATAAATCATAAATTTTTTAAAATGAGGTTAGAGTGAGGCGGTTAACCGATCTCTACACCTTATTAAATTATTTAAAACATAAAAAAATAATAAAAAAGGATGAATCTTAAAATCTTTTAAAAATAAGGTTAGAGATAGGCGGTTAACCAATCTCTACACCTTAATACATTATTTAAAATATAAAAAGTAATAAATCTTAAAACATTTTTTATAAAAAAGGTTATGGTGAGGCGGTTAACCGATCTCTATACCTTAATAAAATTTTTAAAAAAAACATAAAAAATTGATAAATATAAAATCTTATAAATATCTTTTGGGTTAGAGTGAGGCGGTTAACCGATCTCAACACCTTAATAAAAATTTTTCAAAACATAAAAATTAATTAATATAAATTATCATGAACATCTTTTGGGTTAGAGTGAGGCGGTTAACCAATCTCTACACTCTTATCCAGCAAAAAAAAAGAAGAGAAAATTTAAATTAAATTAAAAATGAGATTAGAGTGAGGTGGTTATCCGAACTTTACATCTCAAAGATAAAAAATAATAAAAATAAAAATAAAAATATTTTCACACGTCAAAATTAAGAATGAACGAAAACACGCGCAGTCGGTAACATTTATTTCCTTACAATTTCTTAGCATTATCGTATATATGCAATACATGATGTCAATTTTAAAAATATAAGCCGTTTAATTGAGAGTACCCTCTTCGGAGGGGCGCTGTGGGTGTGTTCTGTCTTCCCTACACGTAACCGACAACGAACCCAAGAATCTCATCGTGCCTTATCCCGGTTTCCTAATTTTCCATAAAAATTAGGTGGCGACTCCAAACTTTCTTTCCCCCATCCGGAGGAAGGTCGTCAACAGTTGCGTTGCAAATGAGAAAGGACTAACGGGTGATTAGTCAAGCAAACGCTAATATAAGAAAGTAAAGAATAATTGGTTTGGTATGGGATTGCGATATTACATGAAGATGTTATTGGCTATGGTAATGCTTTACTTGGTATTTGTTGGGCTTGTGTTGTGGTTTGGATGTGTTTTGGTGAGAGGTGTCGCGATCGTTATTCGCGCCGCTTACTGAGTCATTATGACTTACCCCGTTGCTTTCTTTCTTTTTCAGATCCGTTAGATCGTGGGAAGGCACCGGCAAGAGGGTGCTAAATTCCCAACGTTAGCTCGGAAAGTCTTTGGGAAGGTATACTTTTGGGAAGGGACTTAATTGTATATAACGTTAGTTGTATAGCACAATCATGTAAGAATTAACTTTTGGAAGCACTAACTTACATTTTGATATTTTTGGGTGGTTTGTAAACCCTTTAGAATTGTAAACCTTAGTTGAGAAGGTTTAAATCTCTAAAGGTTATATATTTTAAGTTTATGATGTAAATGGACATCCTTGTTATATTTTTGTGTAAAAAGAACTCCGATTTGGAATTTGAATCTTGTCGCATGTGTATTTGGTTATTTGGGTACTTGTGACAATTGCGAATGAATGAAATTGTAGTTTAATCAAAATTTGGCTACTTGAGTTCTTAAAGTTCGTATTTTTGACGTTTCGAAAAATGTTTTGTTTGATGAAGATTGGACGTGCATTTGGACGGAATTCGATACCTGCAAGTGTAGTTTGGTCATATGTAAGTGAATAAATGATGTTTGAATGGTTTAGAAAAATGTTTAAGAAAATGGGGTGTGGAGTATTTTGGTTGCTGCAAATCTGTTTATACAGAACCTGCAGGTATCGGTCGACCGAAATATTGGATCGGTCGACCGAAACCTGTAGCAGTTCTGTTTCTCGTTTCTGGTCGATTTCCGGTCGACCGATAAATCTCTCCGGTCGACCGATAGTAGCTCTGGAATTTATCTTCAAAATTTTCGTATTTGACTTCCGAATTTGATTTCGATGCTTTGAGGGGTTCTTATAATTAGTAACTAGAGGTTTGACAATCCCAAAACTTTTGGAAAAATACAGGTCGAGCCGGTATTTCGAAAATATAGTTTTAAGTGTATGTACGTAAAGTTTTTAAAGAGGTTTGGGTTTTAGATTGCTTAGGATCCTCTGGTGTCATCTGGGGAGTTGATACCTTAGTATCCTATGCGAACTGAGTTCGGTTTGAGACAGAACCGCCTCCCCCGCGGGTTCTCGTCTCGGACTGAATGTCCAGATTGCGGCTCTTCTTTGTTTGATTTTGGAGATTTGAAATGAACTCCTTGTTTGTTTAAGCTTCCGCAAAACTAATTATTTCGAATTTTATTCCTTTGCGAAAAATTATTTCCCTCTGTCACGGCCCTCGGCTCGCGGGTCGTGACACTGTTGGCGGAGGGAGTTCAACTGCGACTGTATGCCGCGAGAATGCTGAGCATAGCGCCTCCTGGCTGCTGCTGAGGCAAGCATGTGCTGGAAACATGACAAAAATCTCATAAGAAAGAAGACATCAAATCTTTAGAGATCGGAAAGTAAAAACAAGGCTTACCTCATAGGACGAGGTCATGAGCTTCTCGAGAAGCTCTTGATCTGGCATCTCGTCCATCAGTTTACAGTCCACAGGCGGTGGACCCATCTCACAAAAAATTATAGAGCCAGCAGCTTTGCCGATGCAGCTCTCGCCCCTCCTCAGCTCCCAATTAGGGAGGTGGACCTCGGAAGGTTGGGTACCACGGACTCGGCAGTTCTCCTTATCTCATGGGAGATAGGTTGAGACGCTTTGCCCTTATTTTTGTCTACACATACTTTGGTCCCTTTCTTCCGAACTGGGTCCTCCGAAGTAGGCTCACCGCCTATAATATTACAAAAAAGGTGGGTTATCTATAATACTTTTAATTATGTTGCTAGAAAGATAATATTTGATAATACTTATTTATTTTGTTGTTAGAAGATAAAGAAGAAACAATACTTGATTAATATATTATTGAAAAATAGTAGTATATATATATATATTTTTTAAACTATTCCTAAAAACTAATAAGTTAAAGAGAGAGGCCGAGAGAAAGAGAGGAAAATTAAATTGCCGGAGAGAAATGCCAGAGATGATTAAGTTCAAACTGTGCAAGCTAAGGCACCCAATTAAGCTTTACCAAAAATTTAATATTCAAATTCACCGTTCAAATTTCAAAACCTATTACAAAATCCAAATTCATAAATATTAATTTATTCTAGTATTAATTCTTAATTTATTTAAAAATAAGTTGAAAAATAATATTTTTACAATCAACATCTGACACACATATGGAAAGATATAGTCTCTGGAGTCATTGGTAAGTATTATAATTTAAAATTGAAAATGAAAATTTGAATTTAAATTTTAAGTTCTAACTTTTTATAAGTACTATATTTTCTTAACTCTGCTTATCTGTAGCAAACTTTCTTGGCCCTCTTCATTTTAAGTATTATTTTTAGTTAAAGTTATTTTAAATTTTAAAAAACCTAATAAATAATGGGCAAAAAAAAAAAAAGAAATCGCTAAACCATGGATTCAACCCATTTATCTCTAATAAGATTATTTTCCAAATTAATATCTTGATCTTGTTGGTATCCCTAATAACGATTTCAAGGGAAGGAAATACCAAGTAGGGATTTCATGGGGATGATTGATCCCTTACCAAATAATACCCATCCTAATTTGGATGCTCCATCGCTTCCTAAATTTGCCCAATTACTTCTCAAATTTCCCTCATTTTCCTTCGTAGGTTTGCTCTTTTCCCTTTCAACTATGTTGACCCACCATAATCGTTACCATTCCCTATTATCATCAAACGCATCCTTCAGATCGTTGAGCTACGAACAGTTAGTGATTCGATAATTCAAACTATCCTTCATTATGTTATAATTTAGTAATTCGTTCGAATGATTGATTTTAATTTTTTTTGATTGAATGGATGATGCAGAGTGTCTTTTAACTTGTTTAACGCGATTATGATGCAGAGGAGGATGGCGAAGAGCATGATGACAAGGTAGAAGAAGAGGAGGGAAGGAATTCGTCGTAGAGCTCCGACAAAGCCGGTGACCGCGACGTTGGGTATGATCATGATGATAATGATGACCGGTTGATGGAGGAGCTTCAGCATTATTTGTCGATCTACAGAGCCAACCATATTATGGCTGTTATCATTGGGACCAAAAGCAGGACTGTCACAAAATTGATGCTCCGACGATAGTGTTATTCGGCATCATATTAGAATTAAGAATTATTTTCTTTTTTTAGATGTGTTTGAATTTATTATGTATAAGAATATTAAATGAAAGAAATGTTAATTCTCGGCCTCACCTGGTTATGGTAAAAAAATGTTATGCTCTATATTATGGTAATGTAAAAAAAATATTGCAAATAAAGATATTGCTACAGTTTAAAAATGTGTTAAATTAGATATATTTTCGTTAACTTTTGAAAACGGTTAATAATTACTCTAATAAGTACGAATGGCAACACTATAATAGTGTTATAATTTTTATTAATGGCAACACAACCGAAATGTAATAATAAAAATTGGATAGTGGTTTAGAATGTTATTATATGTATGTTTAGCAACACTTAAATTGTATTATACTTAAAATATAATAACATTTTAAAAATATTTTAATTGGTATGATTGGCATCAATTAATTAATGTTGCATGCAATAATATAAAAATGGCTAAAAATCGTTACTGATTTCGCAATTGGTAATACTAAAATTGTGTTGCGAATAATGGCTTTAATTGTAGCCATAAGCCGCTATCACAACACTAGAAACTATTGCCATTATATACCACAACTATTGCTAAATAGCCGTTTTAGCAATATTATTCGAACCATTACTGAAAAATTAAAAAACCGTTTCTATAACTTTTCGTAACAGCGGTTACCGTAACAGAGCCTGAAACTGTTACTAAAAGTTTTTGAAACGGTTTTTTAGAATTTAGCAATACTTTTCGTCTGTTATCGTATGCATGATTTCTTGTAGTGAATGTGAACAATCGTCTCGATGAAAAGCACAGTCGGCTAAAGGATTGATTTAAAAATAAGAGCAGTCGTCTCGATGAAAAGCACAGTCGGCTCAAAGATTGATTTAAAAATGAGATCAGTCGTCTCGATGAAAAGCACAGTCGGCTAAAAGATTGATTTAAAATGAGATCGGTCGTCTCGATGAAAAGCACAGTCGGCTAAAAGATAAATTTAAAAAATGAGATCAGTCGTCTTGATGAAAAGCACAGTCGGCTAAAAGATAAATTTAAAAAAAATGAGATCAGTCGTCTCAATGAAAAGAATAATCGGTTTCTGGAAAAATAAGATCAGTCGTCTCTCAGTAGAGCTCGTGATTGAGCACAGTCGGCTCAAGGTGAAATTTGAAAAATGCGACAGTCGTCTCGTGATATATTGCTCAAGGGAAATTTTGAAAATGAGACAGTCGTCTCGTGATAGAGCACAGTCGCTCAAGGAAAAGGAAAAATTTAAAAAAGAGACAGTCGTGTCGTGATAGAGCACAGTCGGCTTAAAATAAAATTTGAAAAAATGAGACAGTCGTCTCGTGATGAATCACAGTCGGTTCATGGAAAAATTTGAAAATGAGATCAGTCGTCTCGTGATGGAATACAGTCGGTTTAAGGTAAAAACTTGGAATTGAGATAGGTCGTCTCATGATAGATCACAGTTGGTTCAAAACTCAAGGTAGAATGAGGCAATCGTCTCGTGATAGAGCACAGTCGACTCAAGGCAAAACTTGAAAAATGAGACAATCGCCTCGTGATATATCGCTCAAGGAAAATTTTGAAATGAGACAGTCGTCTCGTGATAGAGCACAGTCGTCTCGTGATAGAGCACAGTCGACTCAAGGTAAAACTTGAAAAATGAGACAGTCGTCTCGTGATAGAGCACAGTCGTCTCGTGATAGAGCACAGTCGACTCAAGGTAAAACTTGAAAAATGAGACAGTCGTCTCGTGATAGAGCACAGTCGACTCAACGTAAAATTTAAAAAATGAGACAGTCGTCTCTGCTGGGTTATCGGGGTCAATACCACATCAGATGCGCAGCGGAAATTTAAAATTTTAAATACATAAGCCCCGTGTACCCGAATACAGGATCACATTGGTATGCTATAATAATCGAAACAATTACATCACATGTAACCACGCATGATAATTAAAATTAATCTAATTAATTTTAACGCGATCCTATCATGCATCTAATCGCGGTACGAGTTTTATCGAAATACCTTGGCGGGTCGAACACGCCACGTAACGTTCCTCGGATTCTGATGAATTGAGCCGCGAAATTACCCGGCCTCTAATGCTAGTCCACGCTGAGACGCACGCGAAATCGAAATTCGATTTTAATCTAATTAAAACCGAAATTGGGCCTTGAACAGTTCGGCCTAAATATAATTAATTGGTTGAATTAATTATTTGTTAATTAGTTGAATTAACTATTTATTCACTGCTGGCGTGGTACTGAACCTAATGGGTCACACGCAAATGAGATACGATCGCGAAAAACCGAAAATTTGTGCATGAGGGGCTGCTTTTGCCAATGTCCAAAGTGATGGACCTAAGCTTTTGCAAAATGCAGAGAGGCGTTTTTTGCAAAAAGGCAAAAGGGTGGATTTAATGTGTAATATATGAAAGTATATATAGGTATGCATAGTCTTCTTCTCGGCTGTGAGATTAAGAGAGCGACGGCGCCGATCACAACCAGGAATTCCTTGGCCGCTAGCACGGCCTGACTTCCTCCACTGATCGGTTAGCCGCCACCACCATCCTCCTCCTCCGTCGTGCGACGACGGCGAGCTTGAGAGCCAACTACCGCGCTCGGTGAAGCTGCGGGTGACTGCTCCATTTTTGTTGAAGCTCCGGCCGACTGCACAGCGCCTGGAACTCCGACGAACCTTCGCGCTCCTCGCCTCAGCAAGCCGACGAGGGCGACTCGGCGAATTTGCAGCGTCTGGCCGTCGGTGTAATTGTTGCACCGACGAGAGTTTTGGCGAAGCGCAGGTGCCGGCGGCTTGAGAAGGCGACGGCGACGGAGACGGACTGCTGAATAGAGACAGCGCCGGCGAGTGTCGCGGGCGAGCTTCGGACGGCAGTCGGGAGCATCAATTGCAGCAGCCGAGAGGAAGAAGGTGATGACACTGTTCATCACGGGCTCAAGCTTGTGAATCCACAGATCGTGGTTAACGTCTAGCAACGTGCCACGACCACCCGTGTGGTATGAATATCAATATTCATCACTTGAAACCTTTGTGTGAATAGTTTCCATGCCCTATAAACCTTATGTTCCTTTCTAACATCCCGAATGAGCTTAGAGTATGGATATCTGTCAAACTCTAATATAGCTCAATCAAATATATCTGTCTTAATAGATTTGCTCGTCTGTGACATTAAGAACATTTCTTAATTCATGTCGTACCTCGGCCAAGGATTTTCTGAGCTAGTTCTATTCAAAGACATATAGGATGTTCTCCTCCATTATAGGAGGTGACAGATTCTCTATTGGTTATCATCTATTTTCATGTGCTATTATTTATACCCAGATGGTTCCCTTGTACAGCTGAGCTATACTTGGAAACACACTAAAGCATAAATCATATACGCATAAGATACTATGATAATCTCAAGTCTGAGGATCAAGGCATAACTATCACACTGAAGAATTACCATTGACAGACTCCATTGGTATTCTTCGAGTAAGTCAGTTCAGTGAACTCATTCATCCAATGAGCACCTACACACTTGCTTCAGTGTCGACTACACGCGTAGTAATGAGATCACTACTCATCGTTGAGCAAGCAAGCTGTGTATTAGTCTTTCCGGTGATATTGACCCTACTCATGCACCTATGACTAAGAACATTCTGGACTTAGGTTTATAGACATTAGGTCTCATTAATCATGATCAAACTATCATGATCCTAATTCGTCGCCTTAGTCCATGGGTTAATCACATACATCATACAACATATTAACATGACGATCGATAAATAAATAGAATAACCATAATCAAGTAAATCAAAAAGGTTTATTACAAAATATGTTCGCAAAATATCCAATATTATTGGCTTTTGGGCATTTACTCTTTCAATCTCCCACTGCACTTTAAAGCCAATCGCACATGCGTCTCACGCATCTTGTCGAAAAATGGCTCTCAAACGTCTTTTGAGGAAGTGCTTAGTAAAAGGATCAGCTATTTATATTTTGTGTCACCTTTTATATCTTGGTTTCGCCTCTGTCAATGAATTCCTTCATCAAATGAAAGCGCCTCAGAATGTGTTTGGATCTCTGATGAGACCTTGGTTCCTTTGCTTGTGCAATAGCCCCATTGTTATCACATAACAACGGCATGGGATCCTGTATCCCTGGAACCACTCCAAGTTCAGTAATGAACTTTCTCATCCAAACAGCCTCTTTTGCAGCTTCTGAAGCAGCAATATATTCGGCCTCTGTAGTTGAGTCTGCTACGGTCGGTTGCTTGGAACTTTTCCAACTAATCGTACCGCCATTCAGGGTAAAGACAAATCCTGAAACCGATTTTCAACTCTGATTCGCCGCCATATACTAAGAAGATATCCTTAGTTCTTCTCAAGTACTTAAGGATACTCTTAACAGCAGTCCCAGTGACCTTTTCACCTTCCGGGATCAGATTGATATCTTCTCGTCACACCAAGAGCATAGGCCACATCTGGCCTGGTACACAGCATTGCATACATAATAGACCCAATTGCGGATGCATATGGGATATTCTTTGTGCGATCTCTCTCTTCTGGCGTTTTCGGTGCCATTCCTTTAGAGAGCTGAATTCCATGATTATAAGGCAAGAACCCTTTCTTGCTATTTTCCATGCTAAACCGCTTTAGCACTTTATCGATATAATTCGATTGGGATAATCCTATTATCCTCTTAGATCTATCTCTATAGATCTTAATGCATAGGACGTAGAAGCTTCTCCTAAATCCTTCATGGAGAACTGATGTTGCAACCAAACTTTTATTGACTGCATCATTGGAACATCATTTCTAATAAGTAGTATGTCATCTACATACAATACTAAGAAAGTAATAACTCTTGCTAACCTTCTTGTATACACATGGTTCATCCTCATTTTGATAAAGTCAAACGATTTGACTGTCTCATCAAAACGGATGTTCCAGTTCGAGAAGCTGCTTAAGTCCATAAATGACCTCTTCAGCTTGCATACCTTTGCTTCGCTCCCACTAAGATAAAGCCTCGGGTTGTGTATGTCACATCCTCTTTGAGGTTTCCATTTAGGAATGTCGTCTTTACGTCCATTTGCATATCTCATAGTCATGGTATGCAGCTATCGCAAGTAATATCCGAATGGATTTGAGCATCGCTACTGGTGAGAAGGTCTGTCATAATCGCTCCTGCTTCTGTCTGAAGCCTTTAGCTTTACCAGTCTGGCTTTTGGTAGGTATTCTACGTTTTTTTGCCATTGCTTCGGATTCTTCTTCTTGAAAGACCCATTTTCCAAACAATGGGGACTCCACTCCCTCAGGTGCATCACTATGTCACAAAAATCCTCATTGGTACTTCTCTTTTACTGTACGGCAGGAACTAATACGTAGAAATGCTCCCTGTTGTTGTGGAGAGCTGTCTACAATGCTTTGCTTTGAATCAGTCCATCCAAATCATTCTCGAAAGTGATCGATTAATAGTGAGATGCAGGCAATAATCTACTTAAATACCTCTTCTGTTGTATGAAATCCACTTGATTTTTTCTCCCCAAGTTGTTGTTCTAGTTTTTTAAAAATGAGTTCTTTATGGTCAATATGGAATTTAGAATGCAACAGAATGTTTTAACCACATTTCTATCTGGGGGTAAAAGGGAGTTTGCTTACAATGCGGGCATTGACTCAGGCTTTGGAATGACAAGATTCATTGGTGCTGCTTCTAGGTAATTTTTGCCTCCACCTTTCAGTGTAGCAATTCTTTGCTTCCATGAAGAGTTTTTAATTGAAAGTGACTACCATTATATAAGTCTAATTTGTAAATGCTCAAAAGAAATTCAAAAAAATTGAATTATGAACATTCTTGTGAAGTGGTCAGTGTTTGGTGCCAAATCAAACTGTATTACTTATTTATTTTCCGATGAACTTCGCCGGTTGATCTCTTTGGTTTAGGCGAGAGTAGAAAACTTTCATATCCCATATATAAGGGTTTGAGTGTTTTCAGACTTTCTTACGGTCACTAGCTCACCTATAAGGGATTATTCCTTGTTTGGTTTCATAAGTTACTTGATCTGCATGAGACAACATAATTAGGCTCTCGGGGCAAAAATTGTCCAGAAACCAATTATATTAATTAAAATGGTTGTAGCTCTTTAGGTTTAAGAGGAAGGATAAGAGATGGGGCTCCGGGCCCACCAATATCAGTGGTTTACGCTGTTAGCTGAGATGGATTTATGGCTAGTTTCCTATTATTGTATGTTCTTTAGAGTTTCTAATTACTTAGTTATGTAATGTACTTTTCTGTTAGGATATGCTTCGCTTTGGTAGCATCTTCCTTGCGTTTGTTGTTCTGGTTGCCCTTTTACTGATATAACTTCTCGTGTCGAGCAAAGAGTTGCATATGCTCTGGTCTATGTTCTGGGGCATCCATTGTTTCAGAGAGCTGTCTCATATCCAGTGAGCCTATTTTGCAACTCTGTAGTTGTTCTTATCTAAGCAGATCTTGATCTTCTTTGTTAACCACTTATCCTTCAAGGAAAGTTCGCCTTTGTCTATTTCCTTGTATGCTTACCTAGGAGGTGCTTTTTATATAGATCCACTATAGTTTTTGAGTGCACCAATTTGCTTTAATCTCGTATAGCTCATGAGTATTTAGTCTCAGCTGCATGTAATGTAAGTTATCACAGATCCATCTCTATGGGATCATAATGTTTTAGTCGCTGTTTAACCGCTAACCTGATCTAATTCTAAGGTGTTTGTTAGTTAGCTACTACTCGATCCTTCCATGCACTTCAATTAGTATATCCCGGTCTGTTCTTAGAGGACAGAATTCAGATTATTTAACATTTTGCATTAACCTCCGACATAGGTTTTCAGTGCGTATATAAACACACACTACTATGGAGTTTTGTTGTATCTGCTAAGCACTATTATTGCTAGGCGCATTTTAACAAGTGTCATCTACTTTCTCGCGCATTATTGCATATCAGTACATGTTCTTCCGAGATTTCTTTTGGTCATCACGAAGAGCAGTCTTGAAAAGGCCTAGTTAATGTGTGTCGGCGAGTAAGTTGTTGAGTACATTTGTTTCTGTGCACCTAGCACTTCTCACTTCTCGCTGTATTACGGCTAATAGAGAGGTTATCTGTTTTTCTGTGAAGGATCTGGTGACTTAGATAAAGCTCTCTTCTGGACCTGTGGGTTATATGCTTATTATCTCTCCAATATTCTGGCCTTGCAGGCTTCTGGAACTCCTTCATCCTTAGAATAGCTCTGGGTCGAGTGTGTGTATATTGGTGGTAGCTAGTAAGTGGTTCCTACACCTTGGAAGTGTCCTATCAATCATTTCCCTGCTTGAAGACGTTACTCCACTATGGATGTCCTTGAGCTTGAATTTCTGCAATTGTGAGGAGTTGCATTGTCTAGGTGATGTAGCAACCTTGAAAAGTTCCACTCTAATTTATTCTGCTTACTTACTTGGCAAAGTGAGACTCGTTAATGTTGGTCTTCTTATAATTTATGGGTTTTTTGTTTTTGCTTACTCATAGACTCCATATCTCATTTATCGCTGTTCGCTTATTTGGATTATTTCTTACTTAGATTATTACAGTTTGATCTTCTTAGTCATTTCATCTACCGGATTTGTGATGTATGGCGTGGTGCTTTAGTTCGTAGCATGGGGTCACATTCCAGTATGTCCGTCTCTTGCTCTTCCTTCATGTCGTATGGGTTGGTCTTTTCTTTGGGCGGCCTCCGTGGGTCTGTTTCTATCGGTTCATTTCTCCCTTTGTACGATGCTTGTTAGATCTTGTTACTGCTATGACGTTTACCACTGCCGAGACTACGTTCGTTCTATCTCTCTTCTCTTTAAATCGGTTGGTTTTTCCACCCTTGGTCACACTCACTGCATGTATCCACTGCACAGACCGACCTTTTATCCGGGCTACTGTACCAGCACCACTCACTCGTTTTTGCCTGACCACTGCTATTGTTTTCACTACGACATTCACCACCCACTCTTCACCGACTTGAACACCAGCCATCACTTTTAATCGTGCAAAGGTCGACCTAGCTCCTCACTTCAGCTCTCTTCCGGGTAGCCAGTCGATTCATATGTCCCTCCCGGCGCCGCACTTTGCTTTGTTGCACCCTCTCAGGTCCATTTTCCATCACCTTTCGCCACACACCTTCTAGGACTCTTTCGTCCTGCTCTCGATTGCTGGTGTGGCACCCGGTACTATACACTCTACAGCCTTTCCTAGGGCTTGCTCTCATATGACCCACTAGGGTCCGGCTTCCTCGCTTTTTCACTTTCCAGGTGACTTGTAGTTCTGCTTCCAGTTTGTCCACTTTGCCACATTCAGCATTGTCCTCTGATTAGAATCGGCTTTCGTTCTTCCTTAAACGCCTTTCTTTGTGCTTCTGTTCTTCTTGGCAACGAACGGTCTTCTTGTTCTTCTTAACAGCATTGCCTTTCATTGTCTTAGACGTACTAACACCCACCAATCAACCTTGCCCTGTCCTTTGTGACGAGCTAGCAGTCATAGCATGTTTGCGATTCTGGAAAGGGTTGCCGTTAACACTATGTTTCATAATGAGTTCAGGCAAAAGGGAGCAATAAGGAGGGCGGGAAAGTGATTGAAGACAAAGTCGATACCAACTCGTGAATCCCTGCAAGTCCAAGTTGCAAGTCGCGTCAAATCGATCATCTTGAGAACATGGATTGCACGGACTCTCCTTCATCATTCTAGCCTAAAAAGCCTTAGATATCTCATTCCAGGCAGTCCTATCAAGGCTCAGCCGAAAGCTTCTTCAGACGGCATTATTACATTTTTATTGATTTTCATGCTGAACGTTGCAATCATTGCTCATTCGGAAGCCAAGAATGATACACTTCGAAAGCATCTCATCTGCTTCCATTGGCAGCTGAACTCGCTCATCATCAGTGGCGTTCGTTAAGAACAGGCATGCTCCGAGAACATACGCTACCTTTTGAATAGGAGGAACCAGTTTTTATTCGCAACAATCGACATAGTTCGTCCGTCCATTTGTTCGTAACAAAAGAATATTATGTATCGGCAGACCACTCAATCTACAAGCATCAAGATACAAACAAAAGATAATTTGCATGCAATTTATTTACTTGAAATACAACATCAAATAGCTTATGGTAATTTCAATGATGCCTCCACTATTTTTCTACGAAATCATGAACCTTCAAACATGAGAGAAAATCATATTTAGTGAGATAAGGATCCAAATAGCAAATATAATCTCCGTTTGCATGAGACTACTTTTTTCCTGATCGGTAGACACTTTACTTTGTCAATTTACCATATTCTCATGTAACTCCTTTTTTTTGCCCTCCTTTTTTTATTTCCCCATCGGTCTTGCGTTTCCAACCAAAACATATATTTAGTCAAGTGTATAATCCATTCCTAGTGGCGTAAAACTAAGAGACAAGTCTTTGCGTTATATTCGGCAACGAGAACCTTATCTAATCGGTTTACCCACTTACACACAGGTATGTGTGAATGATTAATACCAGTGTCTTTTAACCTAAGAAAATGCGTGTAAGCATCAAGTCGATTAGTCAAACAATTGAACTCTGATTTCATCATTAATGGAGGGCGGCTAGGGTTTTATTCGCAAGCTCCTATACTGAAAACCCTTTTGAATTTTTAAAAACTGAAAGGGTTGTTTAGGGAATCCAGTTTTTAAAGCAGATTATGCTTTAAGGTTATCTTTTATCCTAGCATGCATTTCTATGCTTGATCATAAACAAGGCATGGTATCGCATACAAGGCATTCGTTACAAAACAACATGATAACATTACTCAAAAACCATAGAAAAATGACTGCTAAAACACCAGATGATCATGGACATTACCATAATCCACTTGAGCTACTGGAGTGGATTCCCTAACGTGGTATGTGCAGCTTGCATCTGATGCACTTGAATTTGTAATCCCTCGACTTTCTTCTCGAACTTCTTCGTCTGCGTGAACTCTTCACGATCTTCAATTTAACATAATATTTTATATCCCTAACTACAACTCTTCTAAAAGCAGAAAAAGGATAAAAGTAAAATTAATTATTAGGAAACTTTGCTTTTCGAAAGAGAGGCATAGCACGGCAGGCTATGATTTTACATTAAAATTCCTACTTCATACAATCTAGAAGCGGACACTAAAATACAATGAATCATCCTTCACCCACAAACATCATTTATCACATATGATAAATAAATACGATAATCGATCAGACGACTAAACTGTTTTTGAATTTTTTAATTTCAAAATTAATTGTTTTAGGGTTTTATGTCACTCTTAATTAAGTGTGGCGGTAAATTACATCGGGCATCGAATATTAATTATATGATTAACAATTACTTTTATTACGTGTGATCAATATCGAAGATAATTATAGCAAGCAAAGATAGCTCTGATACCCACTGCTGGGTTATCGGGGTCAATACCACATCAGATGCGCAGCGGAAATTTAAAATTTTTAAAATACATAAGCCCCGTGTACCCGAATACACGGATCAATTGGTTGCTATATAATCGAACAATTACAGTCACATGTAACCACGCATGATAATTAAAATTTAATCTATTATCA